>MJUT01024459.1:0-13139 GCA_002080005.1 Gigantidas platifrons
TGTAGTTCCTCCCAGTTTTTAGTGGGGTTCGTGTTACTCGATATTTAGTTTTATGTGTATGTTTTGTAGATCATTGTTTGCCTTTTGTCTTTTGTATTGTCTGTCCTTCTTCGAATTACGAAATTACTCGGTATCTTCTAATTCTTCTTAATAAAGATCGATTTGTAAATACTGTGAAAGCTGTCTAAACTAAACCTTTAAATAAAGTCCAACTCTATGAAATCTCTGTTAATTTAACCTGTTTAGTGTAAACATATTTGATTAATCAATACATAAGAATATAGTACAACAATTTAAATACAACAATAGTAATGACTATGAATTAATTAAGGGGATCCGAAAACAAGTTATTAAACTTATATAAATCTGTATCCCAATAACCTGTTTAAGCTGATCACATGCCTATTTGAGCACAAACATGAGTCCAAAAGAGGTTCAGTTTAGCCAGGTTTCAGAAAACACTGTGTAAAAGACACCAACGGTATTACCTCCCTTATTTTCTATGGTACTAAATGATTATTTTGTATGTTATGCAAAATCACTAACAATTTAATTTAAGGTAAAAGATGTATCGTTTTGTTATATTTGAGTACAAATTGTCATAATATATATATGAACGTCTGAATAGGTTTGTAAAGCAACACCAAGTACACACAAAAAAATGATAAAGAATTAAATACTTTGTTAAATGACATGGAAATGAGGGAAGAGATGGGTCAACGACTGACTGACAAATTATGAAGAGATGCTAAGAGATGGCAGTTATTTGTTATTTGATTTTCAAATATTTTGGTTTTGAGCATACCTGATGAAGTTTATTAAAAAAAAAAAAAAAAAAAAAAAAAAACCGCTTCCTGCGCACTAGATGTTAAAGCTTAGTGGCTTAGTGTTACAAATACATCTATAGATTAATATGTCATTTCATTTCACAAGAATGGTCTTGGAAATAAATAATCAGGTGTTAACATTTAATTTTAGTCTTATGAATGAAATATTAAAACAAACGAGTGCGGTAGATCGTGGGTTTAAACCCCTATCGGTTCAAACCAATCGTTTTTGTTTTTGCTTCTCTGCTAAGCACGCAGCATTAAGGAGGAAGAGCAAATACTGATTGACTCGGAATCATGATAATGTGTCCGATTAGGGCGAGACGTCTATCGCGGACTGTTGTTTCAGTGAGATACACTATAAGAATGCAAATAAGTGTATTGGTCTGGTATAGCAACTGGGTTGTGATTACGACAACCGAAACATAAGATATGAAGCTTGTTGTAGTATCATTTATCTCAAGTTTACTGGGATAGCTGTGGGTCCAGGTGGCTCAACGAGTTAGATAGTTGGATTACCTAACAACTCATATATAAGAATATCACCACATTTGTCCCAGTTTTCAAGTAGAGGAAGGGGTGGAATTTGACTAAAATGGGCATCATAATATGCATATATGAGGGTTAATGGTTTTTGAAAATAAGTGCTAATACATTCAGCATTCAGTTAAAACTATATTGATTGGACAACCCATAAAGCAGCTTAACCTGGCCAATAAGGAATATTCTGTAGAAATTCTGAAAATCAGAAATTACCCATTTTTCATGGTTTTGACATTGGTAGAATTTAAACCCTCTAAGATGATGTTCATATGATTTGTTTAAATAAAGAATTGAAAGATCTTACAGGGCAAATAAAAATTTCACTCTGCCCGACCATGTTTCTAAGGAAATAAACCGAGTTTCATCAAATTTTACGAGTTTTTTTTAGAGGGGTAGGGCTAATATTTTGCCATTGTTTTGTTAATCAGTAGGTAGAAGGAACATAATTATTCCCTTTTTACATTGTTATAGTAACCAGATACAAAAATCAACCACCGTCATTATGATGCGGTATCCTTTATTTTATTAGTAAAATTAAGATATATGCAGAATCGTGTGAAAATCTGCAAAATTGAAAATATCCCATTTTTCAAGTATTTTGACCACAAAAATCACTTCATTAAGGATTACTAGTGCTTGATTTATTAAATGTGATATATTAGTTTGGTTTAGTATAAAAAAAAAAAAAAAAAAAAAGATCGCAGTTTAGTACGAAATATTTTCTTATCTAAACTTTTAAGGGAACAATGTCTTGTTTGTCATTTCAGGAAGGCGGAGGGGTATGTTTTTCACGTCTGACAAAATTTAATAGCCACAAAGTGTATATATTTTGTATTCAATTGAAAATTGCATTTGATATCATATTGATATACTTTCAAGACTGTTTAGCATACATTTAATGCTCGCAAAGACAGAAATTGAAAAAATTCAGAAATCCTCAAAAAGCTGCGACAGGGTGTAAATATTAGCCCCAAACGGCAAGTTCGTCCCAAAATTTTCAATGCTAACAATTTTGTTTTCTTCAAGAGGATTTATAGAAGGACTTAAAAACAATATGTTAACATGGAAGGTGGGGTGTACGGGGGGTTATGCTAGCCCACAGACTAATACTGATGAGAAAATATTATGCGATTTTCGGCAGGGTAAGGGGTAATATTTTGCCACTAGAAGCCCTATACAGAGTGTTATCATCCTTCCCTCCCGCTGACTCCATAAGCAAACCTCGTATCAAAGTTCGCGTGAGCTGAGCAGGACTTATCAACAGTCAGCAGGAGTTATCACCAAATTCTCCAAACATTTAAACGATAATTTCTGTGAAGATGACAAAAGTAAATAAAATTCATCAACACCATTAGCTAGTTAACATTATTTTTGTCAAATCTATATCAAATTAGGAACTGTCGTGTCAGCAATATCAACAAACATCGTCCTACAAAAATGTACTTTACACAATAAAGGAATATTTGAAATTGTTGAACAGGTTATACGATATAACCTGGTTTGGGTCAGTTTACGCTTAATAAACCGCTATGAATAGCGTAAACTGACCCAAACCAGGTTATGCAAGTATAACCTGTTCAACAATTTCAAATATTCCTTATAATTTAATTCTTATAACAAAATTTAATGATTCCTCGATTTTAATTGCGATTATTTCATGTGACTATTTGAATTTGTCGTTAGCGGATGATTACGTTGGTGACGTCACAATACCAACACAGGTTATCGAGTATAACCTTTGTTGCTCCAGGCAGATCAGCCAATCGGATTGCAGTATTCACATTAAATTAAATTATTTCTTGATAACCTCTGCTGAGACGTCATAATTTTTACGTCATAAGGGAGGTGGCGACCTTTGTGTTTTCTAAACTGGAACGGCATTGGCAAACAAAACCTTTAATGAAAATGGATGACTTTGATGTTTGTAATAAAAACAAACAATGAATATCACCATTAAAGGAAAAATGCAACAATCTTAACATTTATATAAACCTGTAAAAATGAATGGTATATTTGCAAACTACTTATGAACTACGCTTTTGGGGAAGCGTATCGGTTTGAGTCATGTAATTTTTCCCGCGAAAAATACAAATATAGATGTATCCGTGTTTATGGTTGATTTAAGGATGATAAACATGTCTTCTGAATGTGAATATAATTGATACTGAAAAATATCAGCCTGCTAGAGAGAATATGAAGTTTGTGACTCGTTCGCTTCGCTCACTCGCCAACAAACTTCATATTCTGGCTCGGAAGGCTGATATTTTTTTTATCAATCAATTCACATCCAGATAACATATACGTACTAGAATAAATTTTATTTTAAAATGTCTCTATAACATAACTTCACACGACAGATGTATAATTTGGTTGGCAATTTATATTATGAAAAAGATATTACGCGCTTTGGGCTGAATCATGATATTCCATTTTTCTACAATCTACACTACAAAACATGTTTTTTTATGGTGTAATGGGTTTAATTTTCCGTAAATGCAATAGTTTTAATAAATTCATTATAAAAATATCATCAAAGTTGTGTAATATTTTGTCTATTGAAAACAAGGCAAAAAATCTCGTTTTTACGCAATTTTATCAAGGGTAGGGATATATTTTTTTGCCTCCTACGATTACTGAACTTCATAAAATATTAATAACTTGTATTCATTTGAACGATACTATAATCAGCTATCCACCAAACCACAGTTTTTATATTCTAATAGTTGTTCATAAGCTACAAGACCTCAGCAACTGTGAAGAATGAAAAAATCTGAAAATCTAGCAAAAATTGTCGAAAGGATGTTAATAAGGGCTCAAAAATGTATGTCTTCATCCTAAAATATTCAATGTTAACATGTTTTTTTTTCAAAGGGACATAACATAGGACCAAAAAAAAATCGTTAGGTTCGAAGGTGGGGAGGGGGGCTATAGTTGTTTACGAATGTGGACAAGTTCATTATTAATATTTTTTAACAAATTAATACTGATAATAATATTTTACATTTTGTTTTATATAGATATATATATATATTAACTTGATGTTTACATATCCAGCTCTAATTTTATTATATGGTTGATTGACTTTAACTTTACAATGTGAGTACTCTGATTTCTACTCACGTTTGTCCATTGGTCATACTGCTTTATGAATAGTATTTTTGCCTAGTTCTGACCAGTTTTATCTTGATATCTGGCTATATAATCTCTGTAACTTTATTATATTGTCAATGTGGAACATGGTAAACTGAGAGAAACATATAGGCCGTCGCCAGCAATTATAAGGTATTGTGCATGGTGAACTGAGAGAAACATATAGGCCGTCGCCAGTAATTATAAGGTATTGTGTACATTTATTTATTTCACTCTTTAAGGTTCATTTTCTAATTGTAGTATCTTTGTGTGAATATTTGCAATAAGAATAATTTATTTGATTCTTATTTTACTTAAGTTTTCTAATTGGTTTGAATATATATTCGAGCGGCCCGGGTGGCTCAATGAGTTAGGTCGTTGGATCTAACAACTCATACAAGCCTATCACCAATACGACATGGGTTCGCACCCGGCTTTGTAAATTACAAAAAAGGTGCACTCGACTAGCAGCCGCATGTGATAAAGTTTACCAGTTGCTTGCCCATGGTCGGTGGTTCTCTCCGGGTACTCCGGCTTCCTCCACCACTGAAACTGGTCGCCATGATATAGCAGAAATATTGTTGAAAGTGGCATTAAACACCAAATATTAAATCAATCATTTGAATATATGTTTGATATGTTTCATTTTACTGAGGACCTGTTGCCCTTTTCAAAAAAAAATTGTAAGTATTGTCCCAACTTTTTCACTTAAGATTATTGTACCACAATTCTTAAATCATTTTCACAAAGATTATCTCAAGACAAATTTTAATCTTACGACTAAAATTACACTTACGATAAAAATTCTTCCTTAGGTGTACTCGATACAACATTGATAAAGTTTGTCAATGACTTGCGACAGTTCGATGGTTTTCTCCAGTACTCCAGTTTTCTCCACCGATAAAACTGACTGCCATGATATTTAACTGAAATATTATTGAAAGTGGCGATAAACACCATAAACCATCGGGGCCCGGGTGGCTCAATGAGTTAGGTCGCTGGATCTAACAACTCATACAAGCCTATCACCAATATGGCGTGGGTTCGCGCCCGGCTTTGTAAATTACAAAAAAGGGTGCACTCGACTCGCAGCCACAAGTGATAAAGTTTACCAGTTGCTTGCCCATGGTCGGTGGTTCTCTCCGGGTACTCCGGCTTCCTCCACCACTAAAACTGGTCGCCATGATATAGCTGAAATATTGTTGAAAGTGGCGTTAAAACACCAAAAATCAAAAAATCAATCAACCATAAACCATCTTCCTGAGCAATCTAGTTCATTTTTATTGCATGTAGTGTCTTTGCATTGCTTTCAATATTATCTGAACTATGATTTTTCCGAAAACTTTGTTAAAAAGACCAAAGTGGTCCCTTTATCACGAACAGTCTCGGAGAAGATACACAAACTAAGAAACGTTTTTAAATCAGACTAACGAATGACATTAAAAAAATCTTAAGAGATGCGAAATTATTATTATTTTTTTTTTATAAATAAACATATTCTATAAAACATTCCCGGTGTTATAGAGCCATTTCCCCCCCCCTGGAAAAAGGGTTATATAGTCATTTTTTCCCCATTATCTGGATAGACGGAAAAGTGGCTATATAGTAGACCCCTCCCCCCCCAGGAAAAATGGCTATATAACCACCCCCTTCTTGGCAAATAGGGGGAACATGGCTATATAGTAGCTTTCCCCCCAAATAAATATCTCATTTATTATAAATAAGTTCTAATTTAATTTTAATGTATAAACATTTTATTTGAAAAAAAAAAAAAAAAATGAAAAGAAACTAATTATTTATATAGTATAGAGAATGGAAACGGGGACTGTGTCAAAAAGACAAGAGCTCAACCAAACAGTGAAAAATATATACATTTCTAATTCTTAAGTCTTCGAAAAGAAAACACAGATAAATTATTGTGGGATATTTAAAACAAAGAAATCACTTCCAAAGTGTACATTAATGTTAAAAAACATGTAGCATATTATCAGGGCCACGCCACATAGTGGCGAATGCCCTATAGTGATTGCTCTGTCCGTCCATCCGAAACATATTCGTGTCCGTTTCATAACTTTATAGCCAGTCATTTCTCTATTCTATAGTAGAGGGATGGAACTTTGCATGATTGTTAACTACTATTAGAAGGTGTGTCGCATATCATATTCTTGTTTGTCCTCCAAATGTTTTTTCATGGGACCCCTATATTGTGAACTACAGAAAATCGTGTCCGTTCCAATTGTAGAGGGATGATATTTTGCATGATTGTTAACCACTGAGAGAAGGTCTTACTTAATTCATTTTTGTCCTTCAAAGGTCAAGGTCTCAAACTTGGGTTTTTCATGGGACGATAATTTTGATAACCCAACAGATTCTTTAGATATTGACTTTATTTTGCAATGGCGGGGTCCTTAGAGATAGTTTCCATCTCCATGTCATCTAGTTATTATTATTATCATCTTATATTAGGGGTGATATTGGTCGAAGCTTGACATAACATGTAGTATAAGTTTGATCATGTATAACTCTTCAAATAGCACCAGAGTAGGGATGTGATATAGGGTAGGTGATACATGTCTTGCAAAGTCATGCATCATGCATAACAAAAATGTATGTATTATACTCTAAGTGTATAAATAATGATAATAATAGTGATAATAATACACTGTAAAAACACGTGTTAATAATTCAACACTGTTATTAACACCTTTTTGCAACACTTAATAAACATGTTAAAGTGTTATTTTGAGAATTCTTGTGTAAAAAATCTTTAACATTAGTGTTATTTTTGTTACATGTTAATGTGTTGTTTTCAAAACAGTGGTGTTAATTATGCTTAACATTAGTGTTATTTTTGTTACATGTTAATGTGTTAAATTATTCACACGTAACATGTTTAAATTCCGTGCGACACTTAATTTACACATTAACATGTTTAAAAGTAATCTTGTGTTAACATTTTAATGCAGGTGTGAAAAATCTGAATGGTCTGTATTTTTCCATCTGTATAGATCCAAATGAGTAAATGTCTCAGTTTAATATCACATTAAGGGCACACTCAACTTATACTCTTTATGATAAAATTTGCTAGCTACTTAATTAAGCAAAATCAGTGGTTCTGCAAAAGCAACTTAATTAGCCAAGATAAAAAGTTCTCCCATAAGTAACTCAGGCTGACTCTTCTACTACAATAGCTGAATTGTCACAATATAACCAACAAATGATAAAAGTGGTATAAAGCCCCATCAAAATAATGATAAAAACAAAACTGATATCTTTTAAGAAAGCATTTCAAAACTCTATGATTTATTTGATCTCCATACAGCAATACAAACTGTCAAGCACACAAGTTTAAGGAAAAGAATGAAGACCACCGGTATAAGCTCGAATCAATGTATAAACATTTATTGCCAATCATTTGATAGATTCAGATTCAATATTTTATCTACGTCTCGCCTTTTGTACAAATAAAAGACAAACAATTACAATACAAAAGCCACTCACTTTTAAATTATGAGAGATGATTTAACATATATATATATAATGATACAAATATTAAAAGGATCAGTTGTAATTATTTACATTATAAAAACTGAACGCCTTCAAGGTTTTGGTGGAAATTTGTAAAACTTATCTATAATTTGTTTATGTACATATTGTCTATACAGGTTAGAATTGCCAAGATTATTGACTTGTATCTGGCTTATCAGATGATTTTGACAGCATGTCTGAAAATTTTATAAAATTTGTACACTTCTGTTCTGTATAGTCATCACCAACAACCCAGTGTTGTATGATGCCCAGCATTTGTGCATATATTGTTGGGTACTCTAAATCAAAAACATAGTATACTGCTATCAACAGCATTACACTATCTAACACTGACAAAGTTTGTCCAAAAATTTGGCAATTGTCACCAACTACATAGTTAGCAACCGCATTCTCCTCCTCATTAATAAAAACAACTAATCTAGGAGGGTCTTGCTCTGCTGATTCTAGCTGTTTATTTTTTATGGACTCCACGCCCGTCACACCCTGCAAAAGAAAGAATGAACAAATGTTATTTTAAAACGACATTGCTTAGCTAAATAATTATCTATATAAACAAATACGCATGGATGTTCCTGAATTAGTTGTTATCTATGGATGTTCCTGAATTAGTTGTTATCTATGGATGTTCCTGAATTAGTTGTTATCTATGGATGTTCCTGAATTAGTTGTTGTCTATGGATGTTCCTGAATTAGTTGTTGTCTATGTAAACTATGTTGATTATTTAACTGATTTCCTACATACAAGTCAATTTCTGTTTCATTGCATTAAAATATTTTAACATAAAGATCAGGCAAAGCAACACAGAAACATGTGTGGTTCTTGTTGTATCCTAAAAAAACAATGACTCTTCAAAGCAGGCACCCTTTGTAATGGAAATTCTAAATAAAGGCTACCAGAAAACATATGTTACCCAGACATTTAGAAATATGATCTTGCAAATCAGAAAGGGCAATGGTTCTCAGTAAACAAGGGATTTCATTATATTTCATAACCTTAAAAATAAATATGGTCAATCAAGTTCGGACAACAGATAAGAGTGTAGGAATTTTATAATTTGTTGACAATCCTGCATCCATGAGCATGATAACACAGATGTAGCATTGATCAACATTTAGCAAAGAATACTGCTTAAGCCAGTAATAGGGGCCATCTTGAACTTGCCATGTGGTATGAGTTAATATCTCATTTCTGAAGGCCTAACAGTGACTACAGGATGAAGAACAATAAAGGCGTTGTTCCTTTGCTATATTTTACCCTGTATACATTGAGATTTTGTTACATGCACATTTACTCCATATCTCCTCATTTTTGTCTGGTTATCCTGTATTTTACAGCCATCTCTCTCTCTCTCTATCTGTCGGTTTAAACTTTTTGAAGAGGAAACAATTGATCAGAATTTAGTTCTAAATTACAGTTAACAGTAAATATTTTCAACACACCTTAATAATCTTGAGGATAGTCTTTTAACACTGACCGTTTCCCTTTTATTTTAGCTACCAAGTCCTCCAGTTTGTCCACTAAACTCAAGCTAATTTGAATTTCTGTGCCCTGCAAACGAAAAAAAAATCCATGAGATGAGTCTTTAATTCCTTTGATGTAAACATGAATAAATATGGAGGGCTGATTAGAACACATAGAATTTTTGGTGCAAATACCAATATCTGGTGCAGTAAAATTTGTGGATGAAAAAAACCGCATGTAAATTAAAACAGTTTAATCTTGAGTTGAGTAATGTATGCCAAATAATCCTTATCAAAGTTTTAAACCTGAAGACATCAAAATTAAAACATGAGCCATTTTTTGAAAGTGCATTTTCTGTTGTACATCAAAAGGTTCCATCAAACAGCCAAGTATATATACTTAATACTTACTTCTAGACCTTTTTTCATCTGTTCCTTCATTTTCTTCATCAACCATTCCATGTTTATTTTCATCTGATCCCTAGCCTGATCAGGATGCTCAGGGTTTCAAGAATTCATGCATAACCTACAAAAAAATTATATAGTGCATATTAACAGGACATAGACACCAACTAGTGTTAGCATTGCTGCAGCAGTTTGTTTTATATTAATTTCAACAAGACATTGCTTCCTATCGATTGGTTCTGGCTTTGAAGACTCTTCTAAATAGCTGAATGGAAATGACTGCAACTGAGAATTAAACCAATGTAATCGAAAATATTTTCTGTTGATACAATGACCAAGAAAAAGTGCTAGTTCATATTTTAATGCACCTTCTAATAGAATGTGCATTGGGTCATGAACTAATCCCTCAATTATGTCAAAGTTTGTTAATTCAAATAAATAACTCCTTGTATTAATTCCAAAAATTGTACTCCAGTACTTTTTTGCATCTTTTGACATTTCACTTTCATGGATATTGCAACATTCTCTGTATTCAGTCATGGTTCTATAAGAAAATTTGTCATCACTGAATTTTGTTTTCATTTCACGGGCTGTGATTTTGCAAGTACAGGGATGCAAATTAACGGTCCCCCAGTCGCCCACGGCGAGTAAAATTTCAGCTGGGCGATCAAATAATACTTTGCGGTCGCCCAGTTGGCGATTGAAATTTATTCATCACTCCAAGTTTCCACTGCCAACGGAATTTTAGAACAGCATTAAATTACATTTTCAGTTTTAATAAAATGTCAGACAGACTTGAAATTTGTTTATTTATTCTGTCATTCCTATTTTTATTAATCAAAACTTCTTCCTATGGTATTGTAAACGTCATTTTAGTAGGAACGGGCACCTGCAATACGTGAAGCCTTAAAACTGAAATACATTACTGAGCACAGAAATAAGTTGACTTCCACACTCCAAAGGTATCAAATATTGTTTGTATTTAATTAAATTTGTTTTGAGATGCTTATATATTGAAGATGACAACAGATTCATGTTCTTAACTGAAATTAAAAAATGTAGGTAAACCGGATGTTGACATTGATGTAAAATATTCGGAACAGGATCAAACAGTGAGATACGGATTGTTGGCCATATCTGCTATCTTTTTAGATAACTATACAGAAAAGCATTTAATTGAAAAATGTGCAATGTATTTACATGAAAATTGATTGATACTTGTAATCCAAACTAAGGTGAATAACTTGTCTATTGCAAATATACATTTTAGTTTATTTTCAATTTGAATTGATATCCTAAAAATTTCCAAAAGAATAGATGTGTATTGGATACTTTTATACAGTTAATTTTATACCATACTATAGAATATATTTCAAATTTATAAACCTATGAAATAAAAATTATCTGCTACATTTTACTTGTTTACAAATAAAAAAAACAATATATTAAAATACAATATCTGCACACATATAATAATATACAGCATACAGTAAAAGGAATAAGTAAACACAGATATTTCAGTGATTGGGATTAAAAAAAATTCAATGGGACTATGGCCCCCTTTCCTTCCTTGTCAATGGGACATTTTTGATATGAATGGGCCATAATGACAGAACTATGTGCCAAAATCCAGTGTGAAAAATAATGTTGAATAAAAACATTTAACAAACTTTAATACATGGGTGGAGGAGATATATAAACTATCTGACAACTCACACCCTTCTGTTTGAATAAATATGACATACGAGCTTGAACTTAACACTTTTTTTTAATTCTTGGCTTAAACTTTGATCTGGACAAAAAAATCCATCTGATATGCATGATAAACGCTGTGCAATGCATGAAAATTCCCATTTCCTGTTTCCCGGGGAAAGTAAAAAAAAAACACGAGAAAGTGAGATGCTGATCGGTATCCGATACTTCCCGCCGGGAAAGTGTTACAAGTCCGTTGTTGCACTTTGCGGTTATCATATATATTAGTTTTTGAAACTGGTTTACGATTTATTTAAGCCTGAATTCTTTATGTAAAGGTATAAAATTGTATGTACACAAGGTACCAGATATCGATGTTGAACTTTCACAGATCATTTTGAAATAAAAACTAAATTATAAATTAGATACAGTGATTGGGATTAAATTTTTTTCAATGGGACTATGTCCGTGCAGTCTTGACAGAACGGTTCGGCTGTATGTACGTCTGACTTCATCAGAAAACGAATGCGTGCGTATGACGCAGAGTTTTTTTGTGGAAATGCGCCATTTTGTCGGGTAATGCGACTATGGCGCGGGGCGCGTGGTAATCCCAATCACTGATATTTACATATACTGTATTCATTACATCAACTGGATACCTATACTGTGCATTATATATGTATGCCGACTGACAGTCACATAAAGACTCAGGGCTCGAAATTAACGCTAGCAAGCAGGCAAATTGCTAGTTGAAATTTCAATTTGCCTTAATTTTGCTAGTGAATAAAGTTAGAACTAGCAGAATTTTGCTAGTTGCAAAAAATTATGTGTTCAGAATCGTATCTGAACTATGACAAACGTGTAAATTTGTTTTCTCGCAAGATCGGTAAAGATCGCATTGACTTCATGAAAAAGGACGGTACGCATTTGTCCGAGAAATACGAATATTTACGTCTCTGTCTGAGAAATACGAACAACCATACTGGTTCCCGATTTTTAAAATAACATCTGGTTGTAATTTTTACAGTTTAAGTTACCAGTCGAAATGTCAAAAAGAAGAAAAGTTTCTGATCACGATATCGAACGCGACGTTACAAAAATTACGAAATTCTTTCGCCAAGTTTCAGGTAGATTTATAATTGTGATTATAGTATTTACAGTGATTAAGAGGAAATAATCGTGAAAATCGTTGTGTGACAGCTGTTACACTATCGTATGAAGGCAGCCTGTCTGCTTGCAAGAAATTCTTGAAGAATCATTTTTAGGAATGGCAAGATTACGATTTTCGTTTATCCAACTTTGGCCTAGGTAGAGTAGGCAGGGTCTGGAATTACTTTTTCATTTATACTACCAAAGATTTCATATTCTTATGAAACAACTACTAGTATACAGTACAGTCAGAGACATAGCGTGATAAATCACTGTGATAGACGTATCACTCTTCTTAGTGATACTGATATGTATATGTTATCTGGATGTGAATTGATTGATACCGAAAATATCAGCCTGCCGAGCCAGAATATGAAGTTTGTT
>MJUT01024463.1:5312-20131 GCA_002080005.1 Gigantidas platifrons
TGAGGACCCGGCTGGCTCAATGAGCTAAGTAGTTGGATTACCTAACAACTCATACAAGCCTATCTCCAATTTGTAAATTACAAAAACGGATGCATTCGACTCGCAGCCGCAAGTGATAACGTTTACTAGTTGCTTTCTCATGGTCGGTGGTTTTCTCTGGGTACTCCGTCTTCTTCCACCACTGAAACTGATCGCCATGATATAGCTGAAATATTGCTGAAAGTGACGTTAAAACATCAAACATCAAAAATCAAAATCAAATCAAAACCATGTCCATGTTCATCCATTATCACGAGACCTTCTAACCATTACAAAACTACAAAACGCCTCACGTATCGTCTCACTACAGTTCTTTTTTTTTTAGTTTTGCTTTGTTTTGTGGGGTTCTTGTTTGGCAGTTCGATTTATTCTTCAATATTATAGCACTGTTTTATCAAGTATTTGGATTCCGTTTAAGCATGTTCTGGGAAATTGTAAAGACGTTACAAAATTGTACTCAGTTTTAAACACTCTTCTACCCAAAGGGTGATTCTGAATTAATTTTTATTTAAAAGAGCAGATGAGACATTGAGTTCAATATTATAATAACAATACTACATCACATGTAAGAATCATGCCTTTACTCACCACCGAGCTGAAGTTTAATTCCACTCCATCTGTTCTTCCTAGATATTACAGGATAAGATGATGAAAACAAAGTGTCAACACCCTCTATTCCACTTGAAAGGAACGACCCTATTTAATTTATAAATGAAAAAATAATAATAAATATTATATATCATGCACATTTTCTGCTAATTATCGGCGATTAGAATATAAATGTGTGAGAGCCTCTTTAGCATTTAACCCGAATCATCTTATTCAATTTCAGGCCCCGGGTGGCTCAATGTGTTAGGTAGTTAGATTACCTAAAAACTCATAGAGGCCTATCAGCAATACGTCGTGGGTTCTCGCCCGGCTTTGTGAATTACAAAAAAGGTGCACTCGACTCGCATCCACAAGTGATAAAGCTTACCAGTTAGTTGCCCATGGTCGGTGGTACTCTTCGGGTACTCCGTCTCCTTCCACCACTAAAACTGGTCACCATGCTATAGCTGAAATATTGCTGAAAGTGACGTTAAACACCAAAAATCATCATTAATCATCATCATCTTATTCAATTTTACCATATATCATAAAAGTATATACTTCTATCCTTTTGTAACTAACTTTTACTAAACTGTGAGCGCAAAGTATCCTGGTCAAACGGAGACAAAACAGAAACTACTACAGCACAAACTTCGAAAAACAACAGAAAACAAAACATGATTCAGATCTGGTGTTACTGTTATATTCTTAAAATTCTGGTTGGTGAAGTCACGGGTAAAATAATGTAATTGTTCGGAATCGCTGGGGCGCTCCGGACAGTTCCGATGTTTTATGTTTTATCTGTCTCTTTAATAAATGTTAGAAATGGCAGCAGACGTGTTTTTGTTGTGTATTTAATATGTGATTGTTGCAGGGCACGCGTTGTGTCCTGCTAGCTCGTAACATGGTGGAGAACTCAAACCCCGGTTTTTCAGTGTAAGACATAAGAACACAACTTTACTTACATTTAAGTTTTAATTTAATTTTGTGCATTCGTGGAGCGGTTTCCCGCGACAACGCACATGGTGGCTCGATGCAGACGATGGTGAATTTTGACTGCTTTTCATATTTATTCCTATTTGATTTTGATATAACTGTTAAATAAAGCGAAGTGATTGTACTTCCTTTTTAATAAATATTGCGAAGACAGCAGTATTTTTATGATGTGCAGTTTTGTATGGCATGTTGTAAAATATGGTGACTGCGCTTTTGGACCGTTTTGTTTGTGTACACGTATGACAATTTAATCATGTAAATATTTCAATTCTTGAACAATTTTATTGAAAGTTTGTGAATCTGTATTCGTTTTTATCGTCCGTCAGTTATGTCCGTTATCAGCGAATTTTCTTTAATTTGAACTACTGATTATTGCATTTGTTTTCAATTTTGAAATTTTACACATGTCACATATTTGTGATATCGACGAAAAGAGGTGAGAAACCTAGTGATAATACCAGCACGGTAGATCGTGATGCCTGGTATTATATGTGAGGACGGTTCAGGATATCTGCAGCGTATCAATTTATTCTTACATTTGTGAAATTTTGAAATCAAATTAAGCCATGGCTTGACTGATGCTTTAGTATCTTGACATCAGGTGATGATTGCATCGACGGTGGTTCGATTTATTTCAGAAATAAAACCTGTTCGTTTCTTGTGAAACATTTAGGAGTTTGAGGTCTCCGCTTAATTCATCGTATTGTGACGTAGATGTCCGGCCACTTGATGTATTAACTTTCCCGTCAAAGCTGAATATTTGTGAGGCCATGTACACATTCCGACTTCATATTTAATGAACACTATGTACCTGTATTGTGATTTAATGTGTTGGTAATGATTGCATTGCCAACCATACCGTCTTGAAACGTTATGTATTTCACCAGGATTAAAATTTATTACCGAGCTATACATGCAAAAATGTTCATTTGTTTATTCAGCAATAGTGAGTTTCGTTCTTTTTATTTGGATTGAAACGACCATATGGTTTTATTTTGACCACATTGCCTAAAATCGGTTTTCATGTGGATCTGAATCAGTTTGTTTTGGTAATGATTGCATTGCCAAACAATTCGTTACCATGGCATAGACCTATTACTTGTATATTGAATACCAACTGGAACTGGATATGTTTTGGTAATGATTGCATTGCCAAATATCATTTCAAGTGACATTACCACTTGTTAATTTTCTCTTTCCTGGACACGACTGTTTGTAAATATTCATGTTTTTGTTTTATATGTAATTTTGATCCTCTTCCGTCCTGCACCACATCTCCAATTTTGCTATGCCATCCTTGTATGCTTGTTTGACAGTATTTGATATGGTAATGTAACATGGTGAAAGTGTATGATCATGCTGAAATGAAAACCCGTGAGCTTTCTCATGTCATTGTCCTTCATGTGTGATTGTGTGAGTGAATGTGAACGGATCTGTCAATGTAAACGATAAATAATAATATTTGAAATGTAAGAGTTTCGGGTCTCTGTTGGCTGCATCATGGAAACAATTTACACTTATATGAATCACTACACTTTCAGGTCGATACTTCCGATAATTTTCATATCATTATATTTGTCACAAAATGGAGTACAAGGTTGCATCATTGGACTGAGGGTTCTACTATTCTGATAACTGTTGTATCATATGTTCGGTCTCAAATCTTATCATATTATTATCTTTTTTTTTTGTGTAAATTGTAATGTTTGAATATGCTTCATTTGTAGTTTTTTAATAAGTTTTTTTCCCGTGCCTTCGCCAACCACTCCGAAATTGTCCCCAATTTCTTTCTTTGCCGGGGGGGTGTTATATTCCTAAAATTCTGGTTGGTGAAGTCACGGGTAAAATAATGTAATTGTCCAGAATCGCTGGGGCGTTTCGGACAGTTCCGATGTTTTATGTTTTTTTCTGTCTCTTTAATAAATGTTAGAAATGGCAGCAGACGTGTTTTTGTTGTGTATTTAATATGCGATTGTTGTAGGGCACGCGTTGTGTCCTGCTAGCTCGTAACATTACCCTTCCGGAGCATCTGAGTTTTAGTGGGGTTTGTGTTGCTCAATCTTTTCTTCTGTGAAGTGTTTTGTAGACCATTGCTTGTCTTCAAACAGTTCTTTTAGATAATTAAATCACCCTTTGATATGTGTTTTCTTGTAGGATGTTTGATGAAATGTATGGACTTACCGTAAATCCTTAATCCAGCATCTTGAGATGTGAAGATAACAGATACACCTGCTTGTATGGTCAAACTAGCCAATGGTCGTACGTCTATTAGTTTGTCAATTATGATTGGACTTTGGCTTGGTATCCATATAGTATCGGTCTGAAGCGCATGAGATATATAGAATTCAATACACAAATAAAAATGTATTATATATTTGTGCATAGAGGTAGTGAGAAGATAAAAAAAACACGTAGATATCTACAATAGTGGAATAAGCAGCATCAGATACACTCGAATTCAAGAGATGGGGTAACCATGGTCAGCCTTAAGTGAAGCGGGACCCATAACAATTTTAATTATTACTGTTCTCAGTAAAACCAATATTGTATTGTTGTGTGTGTACTTGAACAGCCGAGGGTAAATAACTTCAGGGCGGGGACCAATTGGAAGCAAATAGTCCAACTACTTTAAGGTCGGTGTTGATGGTCATATATGCCTGACGGAAATAATGAAACGAAACATTGTAGAATTGTTTTCTGTAAGTATTTAAATGTGACCAACCAGTACTTGTTATTGATTTTAGTATTTTTGTGAAGTATATGAATCATTGGTATCATTTCATTTTTTATATGTCACAACGCCAGGACACTTCTCCATTAGATGAAAAATGGCTTATGGGAGTTTAACACAACAATATTTCTCTTATTTAGTGACGATCAGTTTTATTGATGGAGGAAACAGGACTATCCATAGAAAACTTTAATGTTGCATTGAGTACACCTAGCCAAGAACGGGAACCAAATTCAAAATCTTCTGTGGTGATAGACACTGAAAGCATAAGTAGATGTCATAAATGAACTACAATCCGCTCGTGACCACTTCGACGATGGGTTCCACTGGTGAAGCAGGAACTACTTACCCTTCTGGTTTAAAGACAGGTTCGTGTTGCTCAATCTTTATTTCTCTGTTTTACGTTTTGTAGATCGTTGTTTGCCCTTTTATCCTTTTTTCATTTCACATATGGCCATTGTGCTGTTTGTGCTTCTTCGATTTATGTATTCTGATTACCCTTTCGATATCTTCAAACTCTTCTATTCAACAAGAATACAAATTAATATTAAAAAGGAAAGCGAGCGGTCAGGTATATATGAGCGTTAGACGTATCAGTTTTACCTCTGTATATAATTTTTCTATAGCAGTTTGGAACAAATGTTATCTCGCGTTGGAGTCCTCTGTCCTGTACATTACCAAAAATACAGATTCAAAATATTACATCAGAATATACGAAACTAAATCTGCATTAGACAAACAAAAAATTAATTATACAGAAAACCGTACTAGAAAGTAAATACTTGTAATGATTAAAAAGCAAATAAAAATGTTACCATGGATATCACTTACTTCAATGTCCGTTTCTATTTTAGTGGATACATCACTCGTTGGTAAGTTTCCACGTTTACATCCGTATAATTCAACTCGTAGTGATGGTCGTGTTCTATAGGTCACCGGATTAAATGCTATGTATCGTGTCTGAAAATAAAATTCATTAAACGATAATACTGTTTGAACATTACACACGTCAAGAAAAGCTTGAAGGTATCAAAGTGATAATCAGATGTCGTAAATCTGATAAAGACAGGCAACACAATGTCCTAACAAAGTGATAATCAGATGTCGTAAATCTGATAAAGACAGGCAACACAATGTCCTAACAAAGTGATAATCAGATGTCGTAAATCTGATAAAGACAGGCAACACAATGTCCTAACAAAGTGATAATCAGATGTCGTAAATATGATAAAGACAGGCAACACAATGTCCTAACAAAGTGATAATCAGATGTCGTAAATATGATAAGGACAGACAACACAATGTCCTAACAAAGTGATAATCAGATGTCGTAAATATGATAAGGACAGACAACACAATGTCCTAACAAAAAATTACAAAATGATCCATTAAATACTACAAAAAAGCTAATGGCTGAGCAACATGAACTCCACAAAAGGAGGGAATGAACGCAAGTGATATGGTAGAGTAAGCAGTTTCTGCTCCACTACAAACACCCGTCATGTTACTCTTCTTACAAACCCCGTGTTAATTGGTTCATGAGGAAATTACCATATTGTAATTACGACTAACGAAACATATATGTGATCATTTGTGACACAGATCTTCCTTTGCGGCTAACAAGGGCATAGTGACGACAGTACAATAAATCTGTTGAAGTTATGACTTCAAGAAGAGTCTAAAGATACCAAAGACCGGGAAGTGTTTACAACAAGTGGAACATATCTGTGATCATTTGTGACACAGATCTTCCTTAGCGGCTAACAAGGGCATAGTGACGACAGTACAATAAATCTTTTGAAGTTATGACTTCAAGAAGAGTCTAAAGATACCAAAGTACCGGGAAGTGTTTACAACAAGTGGAACATATCTGTGATCATTTGTGACACTGATCTGCGTTAACGGCTAACAAGGGCATAGTGACGACAGTCGGAAAAAAACTTTTCGAGGTTATGACTTCAACATTGCAACTACATGTAGGAACCCTTATTCAAGGTATGATTATTTTAATGGCCGAAGAGAGAAAATAGGATGATATATACATAATATAGGATGATGTGGAAAGCATGTATTTAAAGATGTACGCTAGCCGTAGTCACATTCCAGTCTTCTATTCCTCTTTGTTTAGTTTATAAGTTTATAACAATTTTATTTGAACGAATGACAAAAAGGATTGGACACAAGAACTTATGAAGTCCTCTCCCATTTACAGTGTAATTATCAATAATAACAACAAGAGCATGCACGATATGTCAGACAAAATAAATGAGATGTAAATCTTGGTAAGAAATCAAACAAAACAAAATAAGAAAATATATATATATATATATATATATATGTGTTTGTGTATATATAATATATATATATTTTAGAAACAAAAACAAAAAAAAACAACAAAAAAACAAAAAAAGATGTGGATGTGGATGGATGCAATGCTGAAATGAACAATTTTAAACAATTAGAAATCGTTTGGACTCTTTAATAAATTTATATACATTTCGAAAGACTCGAATATTTTCATCAAGGGTGAGGTTGACACTTCCTTTTGTGATTAAATTTAAATTTAAATCAATGTTAAATGGCACCAAGCTGAGGCTTTGTAACAAGTCATTTCGTAGTAAAGAATGTCTTTTACAGAAGAAAGAGAAGTGTTCAGCATCTTCTCTTGGGAATCCGCAGTTGCAATTAGGACTATCTACAATATTTATTTTAAACAGACCATAGTTAAAAGATGAGGCTGAACATATAATTTGGGTTAAGATGACTTATCACAAGGGTAAAGTGCTTCACCTGCCAGAGCACCAGAGTCCTCTCCTTGTTTAATTGGGGTTTGTGTTGCTTAATTGTATCTATTTTCGTTTTGCTATTGTATTTTCTGTCCTTCGATTTACGACTTCTAATTACCCCTTTGGAATCGTCAAGCATTTGATACACATTGTGAAGTACAGTTCGGTCTGAAGCGTGTATCTAAACGTGTACTCGACACCAGAATCTTCTTTCTTGATAAATTGTAAAAATTTAAGAATGCCAATTACATTTTCATATACTATCATGTTTCAGTTACATTGATAAATTGCTAAAATATAAAAAATCATGGTTTCTGATATTTTTTGGGATAAATCATGTAAACATCTTACCGTATTTGTGAGATAATTAAAATAGTTACCTTATGAAATTTGAAGTAATAGACTAGCACAATAAAAAATGAATAAGTTAACAAATTATGGAAATGTCAATTAAAAACAATCTGATTCTTGCATTATTTGGTTAATGGAATAAAGTCACATATATTTAATATATAATCTAATTTACTTTACAAGCCGAAAGGGGTGGTGGTTAGAATGTGTAGACATCGTTTGTAATACAAACCTTAATAGGGGGTTCTAGTGTTATTGTAAGTATCGATTCCTCCTTACTAAATGTCTCGCCTAATACATTATTAGAACCATAGGTGTTATATGCAGTCCATAAAAGTCCATCCGTACTGTAGGATATCCTATTAATAATAAAGCAAAACAACACGTTCGTAATTATAATCATTGGTCTATGTTTTATATTGTGAACTTCCTATTTATATATACCAACGGTACAATATCAACATTCCAGCAGAACCTGTATATGGAATATATATCTCTCAGTTGATACGATATTCCAAAGATTGTGTTTCCTATCTGGATTTTCTTGATAGAAAGATGTTGCTAGCAAGGACGCAACTGAGCCAAGGATTCTTATTGGTTAAATTGAAATCCCTACTTCGACAGTTCTACAGTCGACATCATCAATTTATTACCGCTACACAAATGACCACGTTTGTGATGTCCTTTACAATTACTGCGTTAAACGTTGTTCAGGTAATCTTTACTGTCATTTGTTATGTAGTATTTTCATGTTGTTATTTCATGGTTTAGTGTCACTTAACAGTACGGTAGTTTCTACTACCAAGACAAGACAAGACTTGTATTACACTCTGAAAGCATACACTGTTACAAGAGGCAGACAATGAAATACACAATACCTGATGACGAACTGAATGAATGAAACACATTTACATAAATAGACTGAATAAATTAAACATATTTATATACATTGTAATTATTACACATGACAATAAAAGTACAATTGACCTCTATACAGGTAACTTTTATGTAGCATGTCAGGATTATCATATATACAAACTCCAGGGTAAGTGTCGAAATTTATTGCTATTATTTTTTTATTTTTTTTTCATAAGTAATTTGAGACGTTCTTACCAGAGCAGGAATTGCTTACCCTCCCAGACAGCTAAGTTTACATCTGTTTATGAGAGGTTTGTGCTGCTCAGTCTTTAGTTTTCTTTGTAGTGTGTTGTATATTTGTTATTTTCCTATTGACCATGGTATTGTCTGTCTTTCTTTTTACGGCTTCTGATTACTCCTGTGGTAACCCCCAAATGTCTGGTAGTTGCATATCACGTATGAAATTTTATTACTTGCTGCATATTCGTTTGAAATTGGGTTTTTGAATTTTTTCTTAAGTTTGCTTTAAAACTTATGAAGAAACATTACGATAAATATTCGTCATAATTATCTTAATTATTTGTCTTAAAACTGTGAACATTATGGGAAGGCAACAAATTATATTGTCATTAATATGTACTACTAGTCGATATGAGAATGTCACTTTAGATCGTGCTCTATCGACATGGGACAGAGGAGGTACCTACACTTCCAGAGCACATTTCTTACTACTCGTTCTTGTAGATCATGTGCGTGTATTATCGTAGGTTTTATTCTTTACGATTTGTTTTTCTATGTGGTGCTGTTGTTGTTATTTTCAGGCTTGTTTCTGTAAGTGGTAATACATCACTCATATTATAGACAAAACTAGCGATGAAACATAGCGATTTTCATGGAATTGTCTGCTTAATAGCTTCAAAATTGTATAATACCACTTGGAGCGGACATAGCCGTTCATGGTAGGAAAGTAGTTTTGTGGCCAACCTACAATTATATCGTAAAAATGAACCGATTCGAATTGTATTAAGAAGAAGATGAGACAGGAAAATGCATTTAGATGAAGAACGGATGCATTATTTTGTTGTTTTTTGAGTGATAAAGTTGTCATTATATACCTGAACGTGTTGGAGTTCCACCATTTATTGTTCATGTCTTTTATATCAATGCTGTTTATTTCCCACAATCCTTCTAAATCAATCTTTAAATACTGGTATGTATTACTCTCCAACGATATCCAACCATCTATTAATTATACAATGTATGTAGATATGACTGAATTATGCTTAATAAATGAGAAACCGTAAATAGAGTGAGTGAGTGAGTGAGTGAGTGCGTGAGTGAGATGCCAACTAAGCAATTTTCAGCTACATCATGGCGAGAACAAGTTGATTTTCAATGAAATAATTATGAGGTCCGCTTTGTACTAGACCAACACGCTTAGCTGGATATACATAGTGCTAGCTCACTGATGAAACAACAATCCGTGGATAGACATGTCGCCACACTCAGACACATTATCCTGAGTTCGAGCCAAACAGGCTTTGCTCTTTCTCCTTAATGCTGTGTGTTGAGCGGAGAAGCAACAAATACCAATTTTATAGTCCGGGGCTCGAACACTCGATCTACCGCACCGAGACGAGTACGCTAACCATTACACCACAGATGCGGTTAAAAATCGAAAATAAATGGACAGACAATGGAATGACCAAAAGAGAAGGGGCAGAAAAAAAACCAACATAGTCCTCAAAACACAATGTAGAGAAATTTAAGAATTGGGCACCACGAACTCCGCTTAGAAAAGATGGTGTGAAATTGAGCGGTATAGTGTGAAATGGAGCGGTATGGTGTGAAATTGAGCGGTATGGTGTGAAATTCAGCGGTATGGTGTGAAATTCAGCGGTATGGTGTGCAATTGAGCGGTATGATGTGAAATTGAGCGGTATTGTGTGAAATTGAGCGGTATGGTGTGAAATTGAGTGGTATTTCAGTTATATACTTCACGGGGCCGTCATGGTCGTGATCGTATAGTAGTTCGTTTTACAACTACCTTAGCAATCAGTGTCTATCATCACTAACGTTGTGAGTTCGAATCCCGCCCAGGCGAAGTGTACTTGATACAACACTAGGTGATAAAGATTGCCAGCGACTTGCGACCGGTCGGTTTTCTCCTAGCACTCCGGTTTCCTCCAACAATAAACCTGATCGCAACGATAGGTAAATATATCAATATAGAACAACGTCAGTTGTGAATGTCAAGGCAGACATTATCTCCGGAAGCTATATTGTTGATAACCTATGTTTGTTCCTTCAAAGTTGATTATATTGTTTTCATTTGTCCCGTCATGTAATGTGCTTCATGTCACACTGGCCGATAATTTTCATTATCACATGTTATTAGTTAAGTTGAAGTCATCATTTCGAACGTTTTACAGTCGCCATTATGTCTTGAATAATCTTTAAGGAATATTTGTGCCATAATTGGCCACAGACATGTTCCTTTTGTCGTAATCACAATTCTGTACCTATTCTTATTCATGACTTTATCACAAGAGTAAAATGACGGGTGTCACTAGTCGAGTAGGAACGGTTTACCCTTCTGGGACATACGGGTTACCCTCCGTTTTTTTTTTTTCGTTTTTTTTGCTTTGAGTTCGTAGTTTTCTGTTTAGTGTTTTTAGATCATTGTCCGTTTGTATTTTTCGGCCATTGAATTGTGTGTTCTTCTTCGATCTACGTGATAGAGATTACACCTTTGCTATCCACAAACCGTTCATACATTGAAAAATGATTTGTTGTATATGAAATATGGTTGAATCGGCACCTTCCATATCGTACTGGGGATGATACGGTATTTACAACGTATAACCCGTATCAGCCCTCACACGCTCCTTACTTCCGCCGTCGACAACATGATTGCCAAAAACAATCATGCGTATGTTGGTTTAATTAAAGTTACAGACAATTTGTGGATGATTAAAAAATTACTAAAATATGAAAAAAACAAAAAAAAACAAATGTAATAACAACCATAAGTTTAGCTTTTAAAAGATACTGCATTCTGTTTACTGTACATTTTTCATATACATTTTCGTATTTGCCATATTGACTTTCCAATTTGAAATATGTGATAATTAGTTCATTACATGACATTTACTATATCGTCACTGAAATGATCTCCCGATCCATATTGGACCTCGGACTAAAGCCCTCGGGGCCGATATGGACACTTCGAGATTATATCAGGGCCGATATGGAAAAAGTAATTTAATAATCTGTAAGTACCAAAGTCAGTCCGTTGCTACTGAAAATATCCCGCTGTGAGATCAAAGGAAAACTGTATAAATAACCAATAAAAGAGAAATAATCCCGGATTCGAAATAATTGCATTACACTTATCTAGAGATGTATATGATCTTAAAAGTACAAATGTACTTTGTGAATCTTATGACTATGACTCTGATCTATTTATATATATTCACCTCCTTCCAATTTCGCAGCACTTGCGTTGTGGGTATCATCATACACCGATGAAGCTGTAAATTGGTCGTCTCTTAAGCCGGTGGTCAGAGAGTTGTTACAATGGCTGGAACTAGAATCTATGTAAAAGTAACGTAGAAACATATGTTAGAAATCATACTATGACCGCAATAAATCGATGATATTTCCTAAGATACATGTATTAAGTACATTCCATTTTGGATCTCCTTAGTTATCAAATAGCAATTGTGGCCGCGATCGTATGGAAACTGGATTGACCAGTACCTATATCCACCAATGTGGTGGTGTGTGCTCAATACGACTTGCGTCAGGTGGTTGGTTTTCTTATTCACAAACAAAATAGACCGACACAATTGAAATATTGTTGAATGTGATACATGTACTAACACAATAACTTTTAACACTAAATAGCCTATACATATGTTAAAGTCTCCTGAAAATTATTTTATCTGGCGTTCCCTCGGAAAGGATAATATTGATTGGCCGACAGCCAGCATCTCCGAATCAAGGTTGGCCCCTTCTTTTATTTTTGAACCTTTGTGTGCAAAATTAATTACGATCGCATGTCTCTTAAAAAAACAGTAGACGACGTTTCCCTTTATTGCCTATTACAAAAGCTAAATATAACCAGACTATTACAAAAAATAAAAATCACTAGAAAGACTAAAATTTGTAAAACAAAAAGAGAACTTTTCACAGTGAATGAATTTCACTTAATTTCTGAAGGCTCTCGTTTCATTTAATTTATGGAGGCCCTCGGCAGCCGGGGCTCCTGGTCTGCAGCCCAGAAAGCCCATACTTTAATCTATCACTGGTCTACATCATTCATTAAGTTAATAAAACGTCAAAATAAATATATATTTTTCCATCTTTGTTGCTCTGTCGCATACGTAGGATATGTATGAATGATATTGGACGATATATGATATCCTGTTTTGGCCCCTGTGGTTAATTACCCCCAAACTATTTTTAGATTATTAGGCCTTCCAATGCTTTGACTATGAGCGATTTTGATGAAGGTTATCCCCCAAACGCGTCTTGCACACTAAATTAGATACCGGGTACATGTATCTACGTTTTAATTAGGGTGTTTACCTTTCAAGTAATTTGGGGATTTCGTAATTGACAGCCTACATTGAACTGAAATTCATAGAGAACAGAAAGGGAGGGGAAATACCCGTAATCCGGTTATGACTGGTTTGAAATAACATTGACATGATTTTGAATACACACAGCCAAATAATTTGTTTTTAAAATGTTATAAATATCGTTGTTAATAAAGAAACATTTAACATCCTTTGTTCATATCCTGTTGCATTTTCATACAGTTTCTTTTTATCTACATAGATATACAAATATGTTTTAATGTTAATTAAAATGTCGACTTGTATACACAATACATGACTCTTGACTGACACAAATGGTATGTAACTTAATAAGTAAGTTGCACCATTCGAAATAAGACAAATTTCTGCACAAAACATTCAAGTACAGTCAAACCTGCACATGTGGTCACCTCTATTAAGAAGTCACCTGTATTAAGAGGTCACATCTTATTATAGAAAATTTCATATGAATTGAATGCTCTTTTTTAAGAGGTCACCTGTCTTATAAGGCCACCTTTTCTCTGTGACCTCTTAATACAGGTTTAACTGTATATATGTTACAGTAAATTTGTAAAACCAGTAATTTTGCAAAATTACGGAAAAATGAGTAATTTTGTAAAATTACTAAACAGGTCAGTAATTTTACAAAATTACTGAAATAAACCTGATATTTTACAAAATTACTGAACATTTCAACATTTATTTCACAAATTTACTGATTGGATTAATTATAGTTTAATAATAGTTATAAATAAATACATGTACATGTGTTTAGGGCATGTACATGAATAAAGGTCTCAATAGAGAACACATTTTATCAAAACTACGTGAAAGTTTTATTTTCATAACAAATGTAAGTTAGTTTGTAAAATGGCTCAAACACAGATGAACAAAATTATACCCAAAAACTTGAGGAATTGATACGAGAGAAAACAATGTAAGATATGGAACAGGGAAAAGTACCAGGAAATAATTCACCTCATATCAACATAACCAAAGAATGAAGACAAAACCAATTTAAATAAAAATAAATGATCATAATATTACTATTTCATATTTTGGGTAAGATTGTGTGTCATACAGTTCTTGAAACTTTAATAAATAATGTTAAACTGACATCGTATTTTTCCAATGCAAGATAAGCAGGAAAAAAATAAGTCATTGAATGAAAAAACACATGAACAAGCTCAAAATGCTCATAAGCTTATGTTGCATTTTTAGTATTGCTTCATATACATTTGTAGTATTAGCGAATTAATGTTAACATTATTTTTTGCTCTTGTTGTTTGAATATTAAAGCAAGTAAATGCATTTCAGTAAATTGTCAAATTCCTAATTAAAATCTCAGTAATTTTCTAAAATTCCTGAAAGTTTTAGTAATTTTACAAAATTACTAAAGTGGCCAGTAATTTTTACATTATTACTGAAAATTTCAGTAATTTTGCAAAATTACTAATTTCACAAATTTACTGTAGCATATATACATACATGAAAGATTACAATGATAAAATAATACATTAAGAAAAGTCGTTATCTATTGATCATTTAGAATATCATTGAATTTATTTTAAGGAATCTATAAACTGTGTCGCCTGTGACATTTGTAAATAAATCAGGCAAATATTTAACTTTGTATAAATATTTTTTAGCATCAGCAACATCCACGATATAGATACGTTTGAGTGAAATAATGAAACGAGCTCGAGACGGAATACATTCCGATCTTTCCTCATCTAAAAAATTGCTATGGGTAAAAATTTTGTGAGAGGTACAACGTTCTGATCCGCACCACTTGTTCCTTGCAATTTTTACCGTAGGAAGAATGAGTATTGCCAAAGAAGGAAATTATTTATTTCGTGCAATTTG
>MJUT01024464.1:4991-59365 GCA_002080005.1 Gigantidas platifrons
ACAAAAGGAGATACAATACAATAGACAAAATAATAGGTGCAAAAGGACAAACAATACAACAGACAAAACAATGGGTCCAAAAGGACATACAATACAATAGACAAAACAATGGGTACAAAAGGAGATACAATACAATAGACAAAACAATGGGTACAAAAGGAGATACAATACAATAGACAAAACAAAGGGTACAAAAGGAGATACAATACAATAGACAAAACAAAGGGTACAAAAGGAGATACAATACAATAGACAAAACAATGGGTACAAAAGGACATACAATACAATAGACAAAACAATGGGTACAAAGGGACAAACATTGAGTAACACAACATTGCATATAAAACTACAGTTCGAGCAACATGAACTTCACTCAAAGCCGGAGCAGATCACCGGAAGGGTATGCCTTTCCTAGTCCACCAATGGGGCCCGTCGTGTTACTCTTACTACAAAACCCATGATAGCTCATGAATGAGAAAAGGATCGGATTGTGATTTTGATAAATGGAACATATCCATGGTCATTTGTGATATCGTAACGGTTAGCCAGGTCATGGTGTCGACCTAAAACTTTCAAAGTGACGTATATTGTTGCTTAATACCCTCTTTATTAGCAGCATTCCTCTGTTAAATAAATCCTGATAGGAACCACAAGCTCTATTCTATCGTATCAACGAAGGGATATAAATTTCATATGTAGGTGCTTATGAAATATTGCTATATATAAATGGAAAGTTCACAATGGGAAATCTGAAATAATCTCGTTTGCTGTAAATTTAATATACAAATGCAGTATTGCTTGCTAAGGATTCAAATTTATCATATTGATAGTACGTCTTTATTGATTGCATGATCACTAGCATACGTAATTAACTAGCTGCTAATAAGAACCAGTCCATGCTTGATCAACATATAGTTTGAATATAAAGTGAGTGTTTGTTTGATGGAGTTTAACGCCACTTTTAACAATATTTTAGTTATATCGTGACTGTCAGTTGTAAACAGACTATAGTTTGACACCAGAGAGAGAAGATTTTGAGGATACAAAAGGGGTAATCAGAATTCGCATATTCAAGAAGAACAGACAAAACAATGGTCAAAAGTACAAAAGTACAAACGGACAAACGACGATCTACAAAACATACACATACAACTCAAGATCGAGTAACACAAACCCCACTATAAACAGGAAGGAAATCAGTGTTGCTATTGTTTGGTACTGGTATTTTATATTTAGCTAATCCAATAGTTCATTTTGATTGATTTTTTTTATTTCATAAAATCGTTAATATATTACAGCCTACAATTCAGAAGGGGGTTATCTAACAGTAAGCCAATCTATAACTACACCTTTAGTTGATTTATATAAGAGGGCGTCAGAAGAGATCGGCTATAAGACTGTAGATTTAAATGCAGAAAATCAAATATGTATGTAAATAGTGACATCATAATGTCAAAGCGAATATGTACAGGTTTGTTTTACCATTATTTGATTGCCCATTCGGCATTTTCTAATATTTATTTAATAGTTTGTATATTTTGTATTGCAGTTGCCTGTTTAACACCGACACATTTTTGTACCTGTCCCAAGCCATGACCTGGATTTCCAACATCACATGTCGTGGTCTGTTTTGTGTACAATGGGGTAAGGTGACAGGTGATTGTTCGTTTTGTTTATATTGGTGAAATTGTTGACCATAACTTTCTTATCATAATAGTTTATGATATCACTTTTAAAAATTTACTTGATTAATAATGGATCCGAAAATAATATATAAATTGAAGATAGAGAATCTTTGGTAACTGGTGTCATACTGACACTATGAGTGATCATGATAGTTCATTCGAATATAGGTTTATTTGGTTCGTATTCGTATGTTGCGGGAAATAAAAATAAAATAAAGATATCAAGAGGACAATAAGAAGCTTCAATCAAAGAAGGAGGATATAGAGGAATATAAAGACAAATAACTACACAGATAGCTTAAAAAAATTCATGTTTGTTTTAGTTGATAAATCAATTGTCAATTCCGGACATAAATTGACCCCAAGATAATATTTAGAAAAAAATGTAGTTTTATGTGAAATAGATTTCGAATCGTGCGAATACTACAGTCTCAACGGGGGTAAAGCTGATGACCGTAACTGCAATTACGGTCATCCCAAGATGGCGGTCGTGGAATCAGGTAGGAATTTTTTTTGTCAATTAAATTGTTTCTGTAATGTATTTTAAATGGCACATGCATTGGTACGATAGTAATCTATAAATTTATCACATGGAAATAACAAATTACGAATGAAAAATGTATATGAAAGAGATAATCCGATTTTAAAAAATCGCTAAGATGACCGTAACTGAAAACGGAGATGACCGTAATTGCAGTTTTCTGTTACGGTCATCTTAGCGATTTTTTAAAATCGGATTTTCTCTATCATATAATTTTTTTCAGTCGTAATTTGTGATATTCTTGTGAAAAGTTCATAGATTACTATCGTACTAATGCATGTGTCATTTAAAATACATTATAGAAACAATTTAATTGACAACAAACATTCTTACGTAATTTCATGTCGCCATCTTGGGATGACCGTAATTTGTAGTTACGGTCATCAACTTTACACCAGTGAGTCTGTATTTTTTGGAATTAAAATGATTATTTAATTGGAAAGTTTACTAATGGTAGCATTTCTGGATAATATTGTTGCCTGTCCCAGGCCAAAATCTGGACTTCTTAATCAATATGTCGTGGTTTCCCCTTTGTTGATTATGGTCAATGATTTGAAATTATTGTTTATTGTTCGTTTTGTTGATATTTAAAACAAATTGCTGACCATCACTATTTAAACCTTTTTTGCATCATTATACATAATGACAGCAAAAATTATGAAAAAGAATGGTGTTCTTTTTATTAGCTACAACATCTTCACTTCCATTTCTGTGCATCATTTCGAAACTATTTTTATTTAATAGTTGCTATTTAACAGGGTTTTCCTACATGCAAAATTCAGTGAGAAATGGAGAACGATGCAGCACTGTAAAAGCCTTCCTACGTCCAGTATTTCACAGACCGAATCTACACATTAGTATTAACTCCTTGGCCACGAAAGTAAGTCATTAAAGAATAAGATGATATGGTCAGGTTTAATAGTTAGGGCAAATACGTAGAGTAATACATGAATTAATGGTGTCGGTCACTTCAATGTATCATTTTAAACAATCTGTATACGATCATAGATTCACATACAACATTAGGTGATAGGTGAAAATAGTACATATATATTCAGGGCAAGAACAAGTTCAACAACATATAAAGAATTTACAGAGACGAAGAAGGGTTGGGATATCTGGGATGAGCAACTTTTGCTATTAGTAAGTAAGGAGAATAGGACGACAATATTAGCATTTTGTAGTGATGAAGGGGTAAGAAATTTGATAGGATAGATGGATAGAGACGACCATATAAGCATTTTGTAGTGATGGAAAACCCGGGTAAACAAGCTTTGACATCCACTGGCAAAACATGGATAATTGGGGAAGGACGACACTAAGGGCATTTCGTTGTGGTTACAATGCGCATACAATGTACTGTCACCATCTGTATGGAAGTGGTACATTATGTACATGCACAAAGTGTTGATATCTTCCGAAAAAAAACTTTGAAAGATAAGACGCGATGATTCCTTGAATAAGATTGTATGTACATTAAAACTCAAATTATAATGCTCTATATTAAAAGCTGTGCAAATTTTATGTAGATTATCCTCGACAATAGAAATGCAAAAGGTGTAGAGGTTATTAAGAATAACAGGAAGATTCAGTTCAACGTCAACAAAGAAGTGGTGTTATCTGCTGGAGCAGTTAATTCTCCTGTTTTGCTGATGCTATCTGGGATTGGTCCAAAGGAACATTTACAGGAATTAGGGGTTAGTATGGCATTGCTATGTATATGTTTGTAAGTCATGATTTGGAACAGGTACACAAACATGGCGGATTTAATAAGGTCCAACGGGATCCCAATCTCTTTTCATGATAAATTTGTATCTAGACAGCTGATTTAAATTACTATTAAAAATGCCTAGGCACACCTTTCCCAACATGACTATGCTACTAGTGTTGAAAATAAAAACAGCTAAAATCATTGTGAGTGAATGACTATAGTTGATTGACTACTAAGTAAAAAGAACCGGTTGCAAATAAATGTAGAAGGAGAAGGACACCACACTTGATACACATGCCTTTATAATAGATTGTACACCACATAAATATTACCAAAAAAAAATCAACATCACTGATATCTGTGCGAACCCATATGATAACAGACGGTCTCAGTACCCTGTTCGATGTATTATAGCAGTTGTATTGGAAACCATATGATAAAAGACGGTCTCAGTACCCTCTTCGATGTACTATAGCAGTTGTTTGGAAACAAAAGAACATCGTTTTACTTCAGAATTGTGAAATAATGTACTCTCTTTATAAAAACCTGCATATTTAATATGAAAATAATATCGATATATATATTTGTCAGAGTAGCATTGTTGCGCGTAGTCCATAAGGGATGTCAGTACTCTATGATAAAAGTAATTATCTGATTGTCTTACAGAAAATATTGTTTTGAGTGACCAGCAGCCCTCGTATCATGCAATACATTCGGAAAGGAAATTTTGATTGAATAGCAATCAATGAATCACGCATGTTTTTCTTCATATCGACTCATTCTTTTATATCACACCTTTTGTTCGAAAAGCTATCATAATCAGTTGTTGCCTAAATTTTCTGATAATATTGTAATAATATACATGTTAAATCTTGTTAATCTCATTGTTTATACATGAAAAATAAAATTTTCTCCAAAGTTAATAACATTATTATCGTCTTTCTTGTGGACATTTATACTATCTACTTCTCATTATAACACACTCTTTTGGACGATAAGAACCCATGCTCGTTCATACAATATCATTACAATATACCATGAATAGAGTTCAGAATCAGTTTTGGCTATCCTGTTTAAGTCCTTTGTTTTCTTACTTCCAAACACTCTTAAAATCATTTTGATTCCAAACTTTCGATCTTAAGCGTACCTGATGAAATTTATTGCAGAAAAGCGTCGTGCGCACTTAATGTGATATTTATGTTGTTATTCGATCGTTCATCCATTTTACAATAGCGCAAATACAATATGTAATACAGAATATAAAATAGAGTTCGAAATATATAAATGTGTGAGAAAAGAGCACACTTCCACACTGCTATTTCCATTTAATGGCTATGTATGTTTAATTACAGATAACTGTCCATGCAGATTTACCAGTGGGCAACAATTTACAAGATCATATGATGTTTCATATGAAATATAACATTAATTCTACGTTATCAATATCATCAGATACATTACAGAAGATGCTACCCAAACTACAATACACTCTTACAAAAACTGGTGAGTTGTCATGCAATATGCTAGTCAATGTAAAATGCCAGTCATTGTGATATAAAATGGAAAAAAATAAGAATGCCACACTGACGGAACAGATCCAAAAATCCAATAGAAACAAATCGTAGAAGTGGCAAACTCGATACCCCGAACACACAGATGCATGGCCGCACCATTTTACTGGTTTGATATATGCCCTTCAATCATATTAATGAGAATAAGCCACTTTTAAAGGGTCAAAACAGACATGAGTAACTTATTAACATAAGAAACCTCCTTTCTATAATTGTTCAGCTAGTCTAGATAACCGAGTGGTCAAGACCATTGACGTCAGACTTCTGACCACATGTCTAGATTGTTAGTGGGGTTCGTGTCACTCGATCTTTGGCTTTATGGGTATGTTTTGTAGATCGTTGTTTGTCCCTTTGTGCCGTTATCCTTTTTCGTTTGGTCATTGTGTTGTCTGTTCTTCTTCGATTTACGGATTCTGATTACCCGTTTGGTATTTTCGAATTCTTCTTCTTACAGAAGACTCGATACCCATTTCAAATGTTAAGGTTTCTAGATATATATCCAATTCAAGGCAGAAGGTTTCACCGAACAATTTGTTATGTCTGTCCGGACATTCCACTGTAAATAAATCTGATAATAACGTTGTAGCTGAAAGATTGCTGAAAGTGAAAATAAAGCACAATAACACCCTTAGGCCCCTTGGTTTTATTACTCCTAAATTGTCTTAGGTAATCTGTTTTTTTTCAATCTTTCGTCATTGATCGTACCTTATGGAGGTTATTCCAGAAACACATCCTGGACACTAAATTAGAAATCTATGTTGTTAAGGCCCACCCAAAATAATATTTCTACTAACAAGGATATGTAACTCAAGTTTGTTTCGACTTATTCATCAGATACTCGCAGTCATCATAGAAAGTCATATGATGGAAACATTTAATTTTTATTTTGTAGGAATATATTCAGGAAGTGGATTAGAAGGTCATTTAATTGACAAAATGCCGAATAGAGACAAAGCAGAACCAGATTATCCCGATTATCAAATAACATTTACTAGCGTGGCACAGGACGAGGGACTCCTTGATTATGGACTTGACATGAATGTTAAGCCCTCAGTAAGTGTTGAAATTAAGTAGATATCAAAATTATTCTGCTATGTAGTGCACTAAAGATCGATATTGTTCTTTTGTTAGATATGTAATAATAATAATAATGATAATAATAATAATATTATCATTATTGTTTGTCATAAATTTTGGAAAATAATAGATTGCATATGCCAATGAGAATTTACAAAGTAAATACATTGCTGGTTTGTTTACAAAGTGAAAACAGGACGTCATATAAAAATACAAAATAGATATTATCATCATCTCATGAAACAACATGGATGTCAATGATTACTCTTTCCCTTTATCAGTTGTATTATTGTTATGGGCATACTGCATGAACAGTTGTATTATTATAATAGAGATTTACATTTCTATGTTTTCAAGGTAATTCAATTATATAAAATTAGAACAAAGAGCACTGAATTTACACCCGTTCGTATTATATTGCATGCTACGAGTAGAGTTATAATCAGACTTCATAATAGTGATTTGCTTGACAAACCTCTAATAAACCACTCTCATTATTTAGAGCATCCATATGGTGCTAAGACCAACTTTACAGGTGAAATAAAAACGTATATCTCTATATTTTCAAGGTTGCACAGTTATTCAAAACTAGAGCAAGCAGCACTGAATTTACCAACGTTCGTATTATATTATATCTTACGAGTAGATTTATAATCATACCTCAAAATAGGGATTTGCTTGACCAGCCTCTAATAAACCCTCATTATTTAGAAATCCTCATGATGTTAAAACCTTCATTGTAGATGAGATAAAAACGTACATCTCTATTTTTTCAAGGTAACACAGTTATTTAAAACTAGAGCTAAAAGCAACGAGTTTACCAGCTCATGTATTCTACTACACCCTAAGAGTAGAGGTACAATCAGACTTCGAAGCAGTGATCCGTTCGACCAACCACTAATCGACCCTCATTATTTAGAACATCCACATGATGTAAAGGCACTGATATCAGGTAAGATGACGCTATAGATAAACATTGATTTTGATAATTACTACTCTAACTGCCTGAACACAAAGGCGATTGAGGTTTGTGTGAGATTTTCGGAATCGTGTTTTCTTTTGTTTTATTCATTATTTATTTATCTATTTATTTATTTATTTATTTATTTATTATTTTGGAGAAGGTATTGTACTTTGAGGTATTCTCATGACTTGATCTGAGTATCTTATTATTATCGTATATTTATGGTGGACGATATATCGATGTTCGAATCAATTTTAAATAGCTTGTAATATTCGTACTTACTGTACCAACGCTAACAAGCCATTCGGGGATGGAGCAATAACACTTCTACAGACAGAAATCGTGCTATAGACGAATATCCTCTCCATGTACAATAAATACAATATAAATCACCTCAAATTAGTCTGACAAATACAGGCAAAAAAATACATGACTTCAACTATGGTTTTTTCCTTGATCAGAATACGTAAGGCAATTGCTTATTTTGTAAAGAATAGTAGACAATCAACTATAGAATCTACCAAGTATATTGAACGTTACAAATACACGTACATTGTCATTTCTATTTGTGGGTGAAACTGGAGTAGCTGGGGACGCCATTAGTCTTGCGCGTGTTACTGGTAACCTCTATGACGTAAATATGACACATTTATATCCATATAAAGTATCAACGTGGTTAAGATACGAAGCTACACACTTCAATGTTAATAAGCAAAATAACTGCATAGATAGACGTATCATGAATTACCATGCGGCTACGACCAAGGAGGTCATCGTTAAAAAATATACTATAGAAATCTTGTAACTTTCCTTTTTACAATATAGATATGCTATATTTAATTTTGTGCGCCCCTTAAATATGTGGCTTTCCAGTTCCTAGGCCAGTCATACCTTTTGCAAGCAGATACGTTACGGTTATCTAACTTAACAACGAAATTTAATCTCAAAGAGGAATAGACTCTTTAGTACATAAATAATTAAAATTATATATTTGTGGCACTGCTTATAAGATATATTTAGTACACTGCCGATCCGTCGTGGTCGTTATCGTGTGATAGTTGGATATACAACTACATATGGAATCAGTACCTATCACCATTGATGTTGTTATTTCGGATCTCGATCAAGGCTAGATGTACAACATTATGTGATAAACTTCATCAGTGACTTGCGAAAGGTCGGCGGTTTTCTTCGGGTCCTCCGAATTCCTTCACCCATAAAACTGACCGCCACGATATAAATGAAATATTGTTGAAAGTGTCATTACATACCGTCAACCAAACAAACAATATTATTGAAATTTACAGTTCCTAAAGCATATACAGTCTTGTTTAGGACCGTTAGCTTTTTTTTTGCTCCAACATTTTAAATTATTTGGCTTTGAATGTACCTGATGAAGGTTATTCCAGAAACATATCACAGGCGCTACATTCAATATATATGTTATATCATGACAAAACATCAATATATTCACGAAGCTAACGGAATTTATTTTATTAAACCCGTTATTACGGTACTATTTATTATTTCAGCTATAAGAAAAACTCAACAATTGATGAAGTCAACAGTTTTTCAAAAATATGGTGCTACATTGACAAGGAGAGATTTCCCAGGGATATGTGACAAGACTGTTTTCGACTAGGACGAGTATTGGGAATGCTTAGTTCGTCATTACACAGTTACAGTATATCACCCGACAACCACATGTCGTATGGGAGCGAATTCTGATCCCACATCAGTTGTAGATCCAGAACTGAGGTAAACATTTTTTATCATTTATACCTGGAACTGCTTACCCTTCCGGAGCACATGAGTTCACCCCCTGTTTTTAGTGAGGATCGTGTTTCTCGTTCGTTAGTTTTATGTGCATATTTTGCAGATCGTTGTTTGTCCATTTTCCCTTTTTCTTTTAGCCATTGTGCTGTCTGTTAATCTTCGATAAACCGATCCAGATTACCCATTTGGTATCTTCAAACTCTTCTAAACTGGTACTTTCAGATGAAATGGCCAGTGATTGCTTTCAGAAATGTTTTAAATTTCATTATGATCTCAGTAGATCTTAACATTTACAGTGGTGTAGTTTGAACTGGTTATTTTCTCGAAGCACATGCGTTCACCCCCTGCTTTCCATGGCATTTTCTGTGCAGTATTGTGTATATCATTGTTTGTCCCTTTGTCCTTCATCTTCTGGCCATTGTATTGTCTATCCCTTCTGATTACACTTTTGTTATCTTTCACATTTTCGTATGCATATGTAACACATAGGTATTTCATTTCAGGAAACACTTGCACTTTTATCGTTATCGTTATGGAGAGATGTTTTCATTATCCACGAACTGACACTCCAACACTTTATGTTGTATACATTGTCACAACTCGTCATATAGGACTTGTTGCTATACTTGCGATAATGCCATATTCTACCTTCTCCATAGCAGAGATTAGTTGACTCGGAATCGGAATAGTGTGTCCGAGTGGAGCGACATGTCTGCTCGTGGACTGTTGTTTCGGTGAGCTGACGGGCGCTATAAAGGTTTAACTCAGCGTGTTGGTCTATTACGAAGCGGACCTCATCATCATCTCATTGAAAAATTAATTTGATCTCGCCATGATATTACTGCAACATTGCTGAAATGGCGCTAAGCAACAATCACTCACTCACTCACCCTTCTCCAACACTTTCGTTATTCTATATATATGATTATTTTATTATGATGTGTTGAAGAATTAAATGCAACCAACTTAAATGAGATGCTAAGTTCGAGAATAGGGACAAATATCAATATAAGAAATCTATATATGAAGAACAAAATGGAGAGAGATGAGGTGTTAAATAATTGTTAATATCTCTTGTCCATTTTGCAGGGAACGAACTCCACATTTATATAGCAAATAATTTTATTTATTTTAAATTGTCAATTTTATTTCCTGCAATTAGAACATCATTGTATGATTGCTGTATGACTAATGATGTTGTTTTGTATAATCATCGCACATGTATATTCTTGTAGGGTAAAAGGAATATTCGGTTTGAGAGTGGCTGATGCATCGGTCATGCGTGATGTACCTTCTGGAAACACAAATGCGCCATCGATAATGATTGGTGAAAAAGCTTCGAATATAGTCAGAGGCAAAGATACCGTTTCATATTTCCGTTACAAGATAGCTAAGTTAAATCTGTGATATATTTACAGAATAATGACATGATACAGAGACAGTATATATGTTTGTGTATAGTTGTTTTTGGTGTTTAATTATTATTGCTGTTCAATGTATTGTATATTTGTCTACTTTAATATTACAAAAAATAGGAAGAGAACATCGGTATAGGATGTTCCGTTTTTCGTAATAATCATCATGTTTTTTCCTAATTCATGACTTTATCACCACGAGGGGTACCATTAGTGGAGCAGGAACTTCCTACCCTTCAGAAGCACAAATGTCTGGTTTTAATATGGCGTTCGTGTAGCTCTATCTTTAGTTTTCTGTGTAGTGTAGTGTTTTTTATGGATCATTGTTTTCCTTTTGTTCTTTCTCATTTGAATGACCCTATGCTATCCTCGAACTCTTCTTAATATATCTATTATTCATATACAATTAATTGGTGTGAAAATAATAGTCGGGCTGATATGGTGTTCATTCATTACCGACGTCATTGTACATGTATATGGAAAATTCATACAAGTCTGTCAAAGTATTAACAAACGTAAACGCTTCGTTCATGGCATTGTTTCGTGTCGTGATATGATAAAACGAACATGTGATTAGAGTGAGTGAGTGATTCTTGTTTAACATCAATTGTTGGAACTATTCCGTCAGAATTGCTTTTTTGTTTGCCGTCTTATTAAAGTTCCTTTCAAATAATGCAAATCTATACTATATTCTAAAATATTGAACATACCAGCTTGATGCACATTGGAGGGTACATCTGTTGGCCTTTATCTCATTGTCAAATATTAATACCGTGTTAGATATATTTATATAACTATCCCGTTGCGTGTTTCAAAACATGATTCGAATGTTAATGATTCCATGTCATGTGTGTCCTTTATCTAATGTTCTTCCTATTTCGTTTTCAACATTTATTTTTAACACATGCAATATGTAAACTATGATAGTCTTGATCAAGCGCCTCGTCGTGGTCATGAGATAATTCCATGCCTTTGATGAATAATTAAGTTTTCTGCCAAAATATTCAGTTATTGTATTCTTGTCTTATTTCTCATGATGTCGAAAGTTGAACATTATACAGAAAAGGCGCTTCTTTAGTAAAAACAAAGTATATAAATATGCTACTTTTATTTAAATGGAGGTATTCCAAGTTGCTTATTATGTTATAATTGAAATGATAGTCCATGTACCAGGCCAGTGGTCATGCTTATGTGCATTATTGGTTAATGTTTTGCCTCTGTTTATACGATATTCCAACTCGGGTTGTGAGGGTTAGTATTTTACTATCGTGGAAAACACTTGCATGAGCGTGTCATTTCACTGACAGGGGACAATTGTGGGCCCATATAACTAGCTTAACCCTGCCACTTTTAAATTGAAATACCTGTATCAAGCATGGCAAGTGAGCAGCTATGTATATGTGTGTTAGGGTTATTGATTTTACCCTTGTTTCTACAATTTTTCAATAAAATTTTGGAACTGGTCCAACAGTTTGGTATTTTCTTTCCATTTTATTTCATTCGCCCAATGTGATACGTTGTGGTATCATATAATGCTGATTGCAGTTTGGAACAGTTACCTTGACAGTGGTGACCACTAAATGATGGAGGACAATCACATAAATAGGTTTCTGTGTTCTCATAACAGGAACCAACATTTTTGCATGGTTGACTGCCACAAAAGCCTTAAAAAGGAATAACATTGAACAAAGTCAATAACTAATATAGCAGAATGAATAAGCAAAGACGTACATCAGATATATGTTTCCATTAATTGATATGCTACTGTATTACATAATACGAAAGTGGGTGCAGTGCTTCGAGGGTGCCACGCCCATTGATCGTACGTTTTCGAATAAGAGCTGGCGAATTGCAGCAGCTACAGAATAATATTTTTTGTCGCTCGTAATCAACTAGCTACCTGCTTCATGTGGCAGCCATAAGTGGTTTCCCAGTTTGTCCCATTACTCGGTCATCCCTGCATTATATCTATCTTTTCATACTGCTGTTAGTACTGGCTATACGACAATAGTGATCGAGGTAGAAGATATTGTGCACGACCTGAAGTGGAGTACACTACTTCTTCTATTTTCAACTGTTTTGCATATCTAATGCTAAACATAACATTGATTATATTATTACACTGACTGGTCTTTATGTAGATGAATTGGTGTACCACCTCAAAATGCATTTTTTTTAAATTATATATAATATTCAAACACATTTTTAAATGTGCATGCCTTTCTATTCAAAAAAAAAATAAGGCTACTTCATCTCTGCGATTCCAATAGGTGATGATACTATTGAAGATTGATAATAGAATTACAAAACCAAATGATTCAAGTGTTTTAGTGAATATGTTGTTGTGTAAATGTATCATGTCACCTGGCCATATTATGCCTAAAAAATTAAGTGTTCAAATGATTATGGCAAGTGTGAATTGAGGTGCATGCAATGTAAGAAGCACATTTCAATTTCTCAAATCTCGTAACGATGTGCTAATTTCGAATAGTGGAAACTAACTAAAGATACTTTCTTATAAAACACATTTAATATTAAACATTATTTTACTATATATTATATATACCTGGCAGTACAGTCGTCGTGACACTAGTGACACTTGCTGGAATATGAAATAAAATGAAGAAATGAAGCATCCTCGTCGGTAATCCACAACTGATCACACTTGCATTGCTCTCCACACATTATATGTGGGTTAACTGACAGTCAAATCCTCGTTTGGTTAAAAAAGCTATTAGTTACCCATCAAAATCATCGTTGATATTGTTAATCTCGCGATGATTTCTCTGCCTGTTAACCCAAGGTGATGAGTAGAAAGTAACCGAAGTGTGATCCCAGCACTCCGTTACCGACGATATGTTGAAACGTATTTTAGACGTTAATTGTGGACAATAACTACGTTTGTAGAAATATTTGTTTACCGAACAACAATAGAGAAATTTGATCAATGCATCTGTGACAAGCAAAACAATATGAATAAAATGTCCCACAAGTGCATTGGTCATAGCTGTTATACTGTTACATTTATGTATATTATGCACGATACTGTGATGGATTTCATTTCATTTCGCTGTAGATCCACATCATTATTACATATTGGCATTATATTACAGATTACAAATATAAACGTTCAAATAGGTATGGATTAATTTGTCTTTTTGAAAAACAAATATAAATAGTATGTTCAGAAGTTCTGAATCTAAATATATTTTTAATCTTGATTTTTTGGTTTATTTCAACTCACGTCTGTAAAACATTGGAAATGCTAAAACTGACGATCAATGATCTAACTCCGGTGCATGTAAATGTATATCTACGTTTTTATCAGTGCACCACACTAGATGGGTACATAATGGTCTGTTAGCAGGACGGTTCTTATTGTTGTGAATGTATTTTGTTATTGTGTGTTGCCCTATGTTTTATTAGTTTTAATCCTTTTTGATTGTTTACTTCACTGGTCTTTTGACTTCAGATTTGGATATGTACTGGTCACTCTAAAGGTGTCACATCTTTTTTCTTATATTCTGACTTCGTGCTATTTAAAATATCGATAAGAACATTTTAAAGATACCAAAGGGGCAATCAGAAACCGTATATCGAAGAACAGATAACACAATGGCCAAAAGAAAACGCATAAAAGGACAAACGACGATCGACAAAACATACATTTAAAACTAAAGATCGGGTAGCACGAGCCTCACTAAAAACCGAAAGCGAACCGAGGTGCTCCGGAAGGGTAAGTAGTTCCTGCTCCACTAGTGGCACCCATCGTGTTAATCTAGCTACTAACCAGGTAATAAGACGTGAATGAGGAAAGGAGCGGGAAGTATTTACGACAAATGGAACATATTTGTGGTCATTTGTGACACATATATTCCATAACGGTCAACCAAGTCATGGTGGCCATCGTAAAATTTTCGAAGTGATGATTTCAACTTTACCAAAAGGAACCCTTGGTTCAGTAACGTCCGTGTTAGCAGCAACCCTCTATCGAAGAAATCTGATAAGTGTTCGGTTACTTGTACTTGTCTATAGCATACTTTTTTTAACGTTTTATGGCCTCTTGTTTTTCTCTTGTTCCTTTACTTTAATTTGTGTCTAAGCATAAGGTTAGACATTTTAACGCCAAGTCAATCATTTACATTGTAATGAGATTATGTCTACTTTGTACTAGACCAACATGCTTGGTCGGATTTTTATAGTGATAGATCACCGAGGAAATAGTCACCGAGTTAACATGCATGTCCGCCCTGACAATTTATGCTGATTCTGATTAGTCAGTCTCTGCTCTTACCCCTTTATACTGATTAGAGGAGAAGCAACAAATACCAAATTTAAGACTTTGGTTTGTCTCGACAGGGGCTGGAACCAATCATCTGCGCACTCGAAGCGAGCACGTAACCATTCCACCACCGATGTTGTTGACCATAATCTATATTCATTTTACGCATCTATAAATACTATAGCATACTGCAAAATTAATAGCTTACTCTTTTCAAACTGGCAATCTTTACCACAGAAGTCAGAAGTACATTGACATATGTATTCATTGTTATGGTGAAAGCACACTCCTTCGTTTTTACAAGGTGGTACACTACAAACGTCTGAAAAAAATATTTGGCTTATTGCTATAGGCATATATTGTTCTGAATTATGCAGGAACCAGATGATTAAAAGACTTTGAAGATACCAAAGGGGTAATCATAATCCGTTAATAGAAGGACAGGCAACACAATGGCCTAAAGGAAAAGGACAAACAATTATCTACAAAACATACACATAAAACTAAACACTACTTAAAACCGGGGCCTCAATGTGTTAATCTAGTTACAAATCCGGTGATAATAAGGCATGAATGATGAAAGAACCGGGAAGTGCTTACGACAACTGGAACATATCCGTGGTCATTTGTGACACAGATATTCCATAACGGTTAACCAAGCCATGATGGCAACCGCAAGGTTTGGTAAATAATGTAAGTATTATCATAACTAAGGCTCCCCCTCCCCTCAGGCATAGGTGACCTTAGCCGATTTTTGCTATCCAGCAGTTAATGCACTATGCATTTTTTCCTCCCAAAGACTTTGAAATTATTTTAATGTTCAATATTTTGACTATGAACTTAAAGAGTAAGCAGTTCCTGTCCCACATTAAAGACACCTATTGTGTTATTATTCGTGATAAAGACACTTATTGTGTTATAATCCTGTTACATCTCATATGGAAGTCGTTTCCTTTAGATACTGATTTGCTTATTGCTCATTTGGGAAGCGTATTCGACGAGTGTTAATTCTCTTGTAATGAAAAGATTAAATATGTGCAGTGAGTAATTAATATGACATTACGAAACATGTCAACTGCAATTGGTATAAAACATCGAATATTGGCAACTTTTAATATAAAAAAATGCAATTCTGTTTGTATCCCTTTAATCAGACGTGCTATTTTTGTATGGATTATCGCTTACTTGTTGAACGGATCATCAAACGTGAATTTTCCTGACCATTAAACATGCTAAATGCGTCATATTAGATGTTGATAAAGTACAGTAATTGAGTTTTAATTGTTGTTTTATTTCTATTTCCGTAAATTTATTACACTTCGTTATTGCAATCTACATATCTGTACTTAGTAGAAGAAATGTTTGCATGCATAGCTTTGGAATTGATAATATATCGTTCTGGTTTCATCCCTATATATATGCTGGTGTGACAGTCATGTCTTAAATAGCTACATGCATATATGTGAGAGAAAGCTATTTCATCGGGTCTCATTTTCTTCATAATTATTAAAGTTGTGGATATGATATTAAAGAATTTCTTTCCACCTCCGTCATGTCCGTTTTAACTTGATATTTACTTACAATGTTAAACATTTTCTGTGTGATTCGATTGTGATTGTTGCTTGATCCCATATAATGGCGAGAACAAGTTGCATTTAAATGAGATGATTATGATATTCGATTTGTAATTACGCAACACGCCTAGTTGGAATTTTTAGTGATGATTCACTGATATAACAGTTCGCGGTAGACATGTCGCTCCACTCGGACACATTATCATGATTCCAATCCAACCAGCATATGCTCTTACTCTTGAATGCATCATGGTTAGCGGAGATGCAGCACATACCAATTTATCAGTCTGTGCTTTGTCCCGACCATTTTATTGATCTAATCATTGATAAAATTAATCGTTTCAACAAAGTGCTATCCTAAATTATAAATGTAGTATTTTATGAGTATGTATATCATAGAGAGGACATATCTCCAAGACTGAAAGCATCGCTACACAATAATTCAACGGCTGTTACCTCTACCTGGCCGACAGTTGTGAAATATCAAGTTCTAAAATGGCGATATATGTTTTCCCTTTTACGTAGATTTCTTCTACCAACGATAATATGTTTTACTGGATTTGGCTATGAGTACCACAGCGTGTGTCTTACAAGAAACAGGAACTACTTACATTTCAAAAGTACCCGTATTCACTCCGTTTCGTGTAGATAATCTCATTCGTTATCTGTATTGTGGTTTTAGCATTGTTTGTCTTCGCTCTGTGTCTTCTGTCTCTGGATTGTCAATTCAATTTTATCAATGTTATTTTATATACATTTTATAATATATTAACGTGTAGTGTAGATGGCCTACATTTATTCTTGAGTTCTTGTGATCTTGTGTTTCCTTTATTTTTAATTATTTCATATATTTCTAAGCTTCTTACCATTTTGACAATCTTCACCAGAATAACCAGTAATACAGTGACATGTGTACTTATTTTTGCTGAAGATGCAGCTTCCACCGTTTTTGCAAGGGGAACTACTACACGCATCTACAAAATAAATTATTTCATAACAATAACACTGTAATTAGTGGCTTTCAAACAAATATTACAAATTACAAACACTCAACACACCACAAAGACGTGCGATTTAATAGGTACTAACTCCTTCAAAATCGCATCACTCTTGATTAGACTAGGTACTAACTCTTTTCGCAGCACAAGGAGTAATCGATTTGACTCGATACTGATAGCTGTCTCAACACACCGATATTACTCAATTTGACTTCTATCACAGTACACTGTATCACGTCAAGTTTGACAATGTAATGAATGATTTCACAGCACGCGTTCAATTGGGTTTTTATTCGGTACTTACTGCTGTCGTAGCGCATGGTCTCACTATAAGTCATACGCGGTACTGAATCATTTCGGAGCACACTGTATCACTCTAGGTTTGACCCGGTACTCATTTTGTGATGTCCTATCATTTGTGCATGTTGCTCTTTTATTTCAATAATGACATACATTATAACAAGCATTACATCCCTTCTTGTCGGACTCGTTGCGATACACGAAATACTGTCCGTGTCGATCTGAATAAACTCACCAAGATTACAATTGTATCCATGATATCATGTCTGACAAACACAAAAATATCCCGACTCTGTGTGGAAACAGGAACCAAAGGGATGCTTCAGACCAGGTGGAACATAAGCAGGAAAGCACACTGTGTGAAACTGTGGAAGAACATAATACAAACTTCTAAGATATAATTATTGTTATTAAAATAATCCTTTTTATGATAAATTATTGACGAGAGGAAGTAGTGTTGTATCCACATAAGAATACGAGTAAATGAGTTACTGCTATTCAACGCCAGGTGAGAAATCTTTCAGCTATATGATCGCGAGAACAAGTTGCATTTCGATGAGATGAAGAAAATATACGCTTTCTTCTAGACTAACAGGCTTAGGTGACTTTGAATAGTGCTAAGGGAAGCAAAAATCATCAGATAAACATGTCTCTCCAGATGAACACATTAACCTGATTCCGAGCCAACCAATAGTTGATCTTACTCTTTATTCGCATTATTCCTCCAATTTTAAAATATTTGGTTTGACCAGATCGGATTCGGACCCACGATCTACCGCTCTCGAGGCCAGCGATTATGTTTTTCACATTTACCATTAGGCGGTTGTGTGATACTTGTTTGACCAACTGTTGTAATTGCTGAAAAATAACAATAATCGTTTTGTCTTCATTTTATCAAATTGCTTTAATACCATTAAACGTTTCCCTGGACTATGAGCAGAACGTGATGCACAACAATTCAACAAAATATGTACAAAGCGAACAAGTACATCTTGCCTCAAATGATTGAACATATAAAGATCATATGCTAGTGAAATTCTAGGTACTGGCATGTGACAGGCACAAAATAAGGCGGGATAAATCGTTATTGAATCATTGGATCTACAATGCCGATATGGAAATACATTAACAAAAGATCCTGCACAGATTCGCATACACTATTTATTTATATTGGCGTAGTTTGCAAAGCTTTATAGACAAATAAAAGTACATCATTGAAAAAAGACATATTAATAACTAAATTCCAGATTCAGATATTGTTTTCGTTAGCTTTAATATTTTTATACTTAATACGTGTGTAATAATGTAAACTAGAGGCTCTTATGAGCCTGTAATCGCTCACTTGGTTTTAATTTAACAACTAAAGTTGATAGAAAATGGGAACTGTATTGAACAAACCCAGAATATTTGTGTAATTACTTATTATCATGCATCTGCAGTCCAAATCTGAATCCATTTTGACTTTCAATAAAACAGCAATGTACAACTAGAATTTTCTATCATGGCTCTTGGGTACAATTTTGAAAGGGAACAATCACACCCAAGTTTGGTTTTTGAAGAGAAAATTTTAATGTGCATTTTTTCTTAAATAAAAATGTGCATTGAATAAATCACCTGAAAGAAAAATTTCATAGAAAAATCCTGAAGATATATTGAACTACCCATTAATAAAGTTGCAGTTAAAATTTCAAATTAGAATAAAGCAATACTAAGCAATTCATTCATCTTTAATGAAGGTTTTTGAAATTTTGAAAGACGACCACCTCAGCATAGCTTGGTTTAATTAGGTTGAATAGATTCAGAAGATTAGATTTAAATATAATGTTTTATCAAAATAATTGGTATAAAAAATCTGAAAGACAAATTTCACAGAAAAACCTGGATGAAATGTTGAACTACGCATTGCCATCTAGCTGCAGTTAAAATTTGAGCTCATTTTAATTTATAATGAAGCAGAAATGGACAATTGAAGAAATGGTTATTTTTAGTAACAGCAGAACATCAGCCATCTTGAATAGAAGGTAGACTCTCAGACACAATTTTGAAAGGGATCCACCCAGGGACCATCCCCGTCAGGTTTGGTGTAACTTGGTTCAGTGGTTTCAGAGGAAAATATTAAAATGTGATCTTTCATCAAAATATGCCTAATTCGCATAATCGGTATAAATCAGCTGACAGAAAAAAATCACAGAAAAACACAAAATATATGTTAAACTACTTATTGCAATGTAGCTGCAGTTAAAATTTCAGCTCCTTTTGATTTATACTAAAGCAGCAATGGAAAATTGAAGAAATGTATATTTTTAGTAACAGCAGCCATCTTGAATGGAGGGCGGGGGCTGTCGCACACAATTTTGAAAGGGATTTACCCAGGGACCATCCCTGTCAGTTTGGTTTAATTTGGTTCAGCGGTTTCTGAGGAGAAGATTTAAATGTGATCTTTCATCAAAATATGCCTAATTTGCATAATCTGAATAAATCGGCTGAAAAACAAATTTCACAGAAAAACCCACAATATATGTTAATCTACTCATTGCCATGTAGCAGCAGTTACAATTTGAGCTCATTTTGACTTATACTAAAGCAGCAATGGACAATTGAGGAAATGTCTATTTTTAGTAACAGCAGCCATCTTGAATGGAGGGTGGGGTTGTCGGACACAATTTTAAAAGGGACTCACCCAGGGACCATCCCTGCCAGGTTTGGTTTAATTTGGTTCACCGGTTTCAGAGGAGAAGATTTAAATGTGATCTTTTATCAAAATAGGCCTAATTTGCATAATCGGTATAAATCGGCTAAAGGAACAATTTCACAGAAAACCCGGAATATATGTTAAACTACTTCTTGCCATGTAGCTGCAATTAAAATTTGAGCTCATTTTGACTTATACTATAGCAGCAATGGACAATTAAAATTTCATCCCCCTTTTTCTATTTTCAACTTGGCGGACATCTTGGTTGGAAGTCGGAATCAACGGACTCAATTTTGGAAGAGGGCCATACAACTACCATTCCACCAAAGTTTGGCTGCAATTGGCCCAGTGATTTCTCAGGAGAAGGTTAAAGTTTACGGCGTACGACGGACGGACGGACGAACGACGACGGACGCTAAGTGATGGCAAAAGCTCACATTACCTTCGGCCAGGTGAGCTAAAAAGGATAAAAAGCCAAAAAAAGACGGAAAGATCGCATGATATCCCATGCTTAATAGTCATGTATTGGCATCGTTTATCCAATATTTGTAATTCACTGGTAAATTGGACTTTTTTCCTGTGATCTCACCAAGTGATTTTGTCAGTATCAACGGACTGACTCTGATACTGGAAAATACAAGTCAGTGTGACATCACATTATGACTGTTAATACCGGTTAAAAAGAATAACCTCAGTTGTGAAGGTTTCGATATACATTATCACAGCTCGTCCTATCTGACTCGATGCGACACAAACAACAATGCTACCGTTATTCTATATGTAGACGGTATCAAATACTAACTGCATTAAGTGTTGAAGAACATATCATCTCGTGTTTACATATTTAAGCATAATTTTATTACATCTGCGATGTCAATATTGTCTTCCTTCTTCAATAGTTATCATCCCTTTTAACCGAATTGCATTGATTTCTGCTTATATTAATACATTTTTTTATAAAGCAATGTCTAAGAATATCCAATGGTGTTTCAAAATAAATCGATTGCCATTTTAGATACATAAAACAAATTAAACTCAGATAATGTGCAACAAGATACATAACATATTCATACGATACTACTTAACATCTCCATGAGAGTCTACACAAAATGAAAAATACAATCGTTAGTGTATTTCAATGCAAATACCACTCTGATGACTAATAAAGAGGTCAAATAAAGCTTTTCTGGTAATCTGATTAATGTAGAGCTATGGTAAAAAAAACAAAAAACAAAAAAAAACGATAACAGTATAAGTGGGGACGCCATTAAAACAACTGATGCTACTCTTTTCAGACACTTGGGCCGGTGATCAGGACTTTTTGGCATGGTAGGAAAAATACAATGTACGTACAATGGTAGTAAATATAGCAATAATTTGCACTTGCTGCAAAACAGGCCAGAAAACCTCATCAAGGGCTCGTTTTTCTACCTGTTTCTAAAGCTCGTACATATGAATTTAATATTTTGCGACAATGTACGTATATTCATTGTACATGTATACTGATTGACATGGTAAATAAAAATGGAGATATCCATTAATCTGCCTTGGCTTGTAAAACAATTACATTAAGTACATGTAGTTATAGTCAAAGAAATACTCGTCAATACAATCATTTTCAAAACGTATAAACCGCATCGGCGGTGTTATTGCAAGCTTGTTCGTCTCTGGATATTATGTCCGATTGGAGTGACATGTTTTTCCGTGGACTGCTGTTTCGGTGAGCTAGAGCTATACAAATCCAATTATATAAATATAGATTAATTGCTGTTAAGCTCAAAGCACTCTCTCACTCACTCAATAAATATAATTAACAATTATTTTTACACGTTACAGGGAAATAATGAGAATAAATAATACCTTGTTGTTTACTAGGCTTCAGTCTAACACAAAGAACCAATATAATGACCAAAATATTCCTGTTGATAAAATTATAATTAATTGTACAAATCAAAATGGACGTACATGTGACAATATTAAGTTACACATTAGTAAGAAATGCTTGAAGACACAACAGGTAAAATCAGAAACCGAAAATCGAAGAAATACAACAATGCTCTGCAAAACACTACACAGGAAGCAAAAGATTGAGTAACACGAACTCTACTCAGGCGCTCCAGAAGGGTAGGACACTCCTGTTCCACTAGTAACACCCGCCGTGTTACTCTTCGTCTTGTTTCAAACACGGATTGTGATTATGACAAACTGAAGATATTCATAGTCATTTGTGACACAGATATTGCGTAGCAGTAAACAGTCATATTGGCGAGCTGAGAGAGACTTAAATGTGGCGGGACTAAACCGGTTAATAGGACACCACCCCCTTCTTGATAAATGCATACACACATACATACATACATACATACATACATACATACATACATACATACATACATACATACATACATACTATATAAAACATAATTAAAAACCAGCACAGCATCGCTACCACTTACCCATATACTATTACAAAATAAAAACGAATGGCTAGACAGTACAATTGCATGGTTCATGAGTGCTCGTTGAATGTTTTATCTTGTGAAAATCTTGACTGTGTTTATTATTATCTGTTGTTGATGTGTTCCATGTAACAAGTTACTTTTGATTTTATTTATAAATTTATTGTCAAATTTATTCAACTTACGTCTTGACCATGTTTACACGGAAGTGGCCATATCTTAAAGATACGATGCATGATATCAATATTTTACTTGCATCAAGATAAGACAAAAACAGGGTCGCGCTCAAGATCGTATAATCTGAATGATATTTTTTGAAGATATTCTATGATCCAAATTTAATAAGAAAGGTGTATTTTTTTGATGATATCGCTAAATACATATATTTCATGCAAAATACTTTGTTTTGTCAAATGAAATCAGACGACACTTGCATTTCCAGCGTATGTGACCTCAATCATAAGACAACTGTCCATAGTGGAGCTTATTAACACCGACATTTTGCAAAATCGAGCACATTGTGATATAAGCACCAAGCTTTGCACATATGTTATATAGTCCACATAGAAACATTTTCAGTGCCTGGCCACTCCGAAGTCGGCCATTTTTCAAGATAGCGGCCAAAGTGCAAGAAGACTGTCTCTGACAGGCGAAATTCGCAATCCACATGTTATATATGTGCATATTGCATATATACTAATGCTAATTATATTTTTAATGCATTAAATGTTTTGTTCAGCTACATTTGTTTCAGTATTTTTTAATTATTTGACTAAAAACCGACGTTTATAACACATAAAAAATATGAAAAGAGTGATTTATGTTGCACTACCATGGCACACTGATATGAATCACTGCCGATTATCTGCACATTGGATTCAGTATAAGTTTGTGTTCAAAGTGCTCTCAAATACGCTATGGCTGTCCCTTTTCATTCCACAAAGTCGTACCTGAATTTACAAGAGATGTACCAACGCGGGATAGCCGAGCCAAGGAGGTGTGTGTGGGGGGCGGGGGGCTTGTTGTTCCTGCGGATAGCGTATAGATCGTACGGGAGATAAATGATACTAGATGAACGATCTGCTTGAACGTAGGTATTGAATCATGATGTTCAGTCAAATTCCATACAATACAATGCAGTTATAATCGTTAAAAAGATAATTCCTCGACCTGATACATGTATCTATTTGTTTTGAGTCTCATTATTTGTGGTAGAGTTCTGTATTGAAATGACATTTTTTGAAAGGAATTGTGTGGTGTTGAATTTTGAATAATTTGTTATTTCAAAATGGCGAAAAGAATTCGTCTTTCAACTGTCTCAACAGGTTGTTGGGACACTGATTGGTTTAAACGGTGTTTGTGGCGGGTAGACACTATTGAACCTTTGATATCATCTGTAGAAGGATACCAGATGTTAGCAAAAATATGCCATTAAACAATGAAGTCAATGCGTTGCTTATTCCAATGTATATTCGACCTTTAGATGACAGTACAGGAACTCTGATTGGTAACAGAAGACCCGGCTGCATGGATAAGATGGATGTTCACCGGTCCAGAAATAATCAGATTAGTAGGTGAATTTGAATCATCAATTGGATCATGCTACCATAGTAACAATGAACAACATCATGAAGATTCTCCCACAGCCCAACATATTTCTGGAATCAGATACAAAGACTCAGACATATTTTTATTGATTACATGAAATCCATTCCAGGAGGAATCCACTAATATTTATAAACTTGATTCGAAAGAGATCGTCAAATCCGCAGTTGGTAAAATTTCTAACCTTTTGGAAACAAGATCAAGACAATACGACAACCTCAAATCCGAACTTGCCAACAATATAGGTTTTATGAGCCAATTACAAAGAACAAGTTTCCCCTTTTCAATCGCAATGGTAATGCAAGTGTAAGTGGAACAAAAAGTAAACTGGATATTGTAAAGGACTATTGCAGCCTGTTTTCGAGACTTCATTTCATGTCAAAGTAGACAGCTTCACATGGAGGAAATGTTTAGCCACGAAAATCAAAGTACGCCACCATCATTGTTTCAGGGATTAAAATTAATATTGGTTTATAATCCCAGTTAGGTGAGATCCTTCAGTCTAAATGTGGTTAACGAACAGAGGAATCCCAGGTCGAATCTGGCAAATGCAAACTCTTTGTGTATAACTGAACAAGACATAAAATATCATTCATCACATTTGTTTTTGTCCGCCATTTTAAATAGCATCTTAATCATCTTCAAATACATTTTGGGATATCTAAAAACAAGAGTTTGGAAATGTCAAAGGGGTAATCAGAATCCGTAAATCACAGAAGGGCAGTCAGCACAATGGATAAAAGAAAAAGGACAAACAACGATCTACAAAACATACATATAAAACTAAAGGAAAAATATGATTCGAATATAGACGTTCGTAGATCCTACCATCTTGAACACACTCCAGATTAGACTTAGTCTAACTTAATATGTCGCCACCTGGGGACGTGCTAGGATGCTCTGTGTGTTGAACACTGAGTACCCTTTGTCATCAGATGGATGTCTTATATCCACTATAGCTTTTTTGATGGTGTCCTCATTCATAATTCACATCCTTTGTTCATTGATGATGTACGTATTGTCCATTTAGTTTTTGTCTATGTTTCATCACTCGAAACAAATAGAACTAACACCATCCTGTTGTGTTTATTATATAATTTATGTAATTTACTATATTTGTATTTGTATTTTCAAGTATATCCTAAGATAACTAAAGTTGTGAGTTCCAACCCTACAATGGGGACTTATACTCGACGCAACATTATGTGATAAAGTTTGTCAGTGACTTACGAAAGGCTGGTGGTTTTCTCCGGGTACTCTAGTTTCATCCACCAATGAAACTGACCGCCACGATATAGCTGAACTATTGTTGCAAGTAGCACTAACCTCCATAAACACAACCCCTTAAGATTGCGATATGAAATTACAATACGAATTACAACATGTAGCAATGCAGTCTTATCTATTTTTAATACACAAGCTTGTTATGCTGTGCATGTGGTGTTTTCTAATTTATGATTTATCACGAAAATATATTCTGTTTGTGGTTAAAAGATTTACTACCAGAGATTCATACCGTGGAAATATACGATATCGAATTTATCAAAGAACATTTAATGATACGTACCAGGAACTACATACCATTCCCGCGAACCTGAGTTCATCCCATAGTGGAGTTTGCATTACGGAATCCTTATTTTTCTGTAGTGGTTTTTCGACCATTGTTTGTATTTGTTCGTTTGGTGTGCTCCTGATTTACTCTTTGGTATCACGAAGCTTTTCGTGAGGAAGAACATATATAAAATACACTAAGCTATCATTGACATCCAATACAACGCGATCTTTTAATTAGAACAGTTGACATTACTATGGGTACAAACTATACTCCTCTTCTCACCAAATTCCATGTATTCGTATGATGCAGATTTCAAGGATTTGCATTGGGGAAAAATGACAAGAGGCCAACCCTCTCCTTCAATTTCATGTTCCAATATATAGATGATCTCCTTTCACCAAATAATCAAAACTGCATATCTTGCGAATATGTTGATATTATGATCAGAACACAAGCTCACAACTATCTTAAATATACTGTTACGTAAAAAGAAATTCTAGAATATTCTAGTTACAGAAAGATACATCCAACAATCAATTAAGTTTCTATACTTTAACATAATAACAAAATTTGCTTAATACTATTATACAATTACAAATATCAAATTAGCCAATTATAACTGGCCTGTTTACTAAAGTTAACATTTAAATTCCTTTAGTATAAATGTTCTTGTCCTTTCTGGTATATTAGTCGATCCTTTCCCATGTAAATGAATTGCTGTTGAAGTAAACTATTATTGATAATCTACAAAGTTTCCAAATATTGTCCGTTGAAATTGTTAATACATTGTAGTTCAATGTTCAAGTCACGTGACTAGTAAATATATCCAAATACAATGCTATAGATTCCAGCTGTTATATACATTATAAATTGCAGAGTGGCTGCTGTTAAACTTCCTGTTCCTTGTATACTATTTATGAAATCCTCTAGAATATGCCAGCGGTGACCTTGTGACATTGCTTACGTAAACAGTATGCGAACATATCTAGAACATATCAAAGCTCAAGGTCAAAATTAAAACTTGTAAAACAACTTGACCTATTTTTTATAATATATTTGTACTGATGATGTAATATTTGCAACAACAAAAAATATTCTTATGAACGAAAAATATATCATATTTATTATATATACATAACACTATCTTCAATGTATGATATCTCTTTCAATCTACAATGACTTAATATGGCAAATTGAACGTACCATCTGTCCTTTTAGAGGGTGAGGTACAATATGTCCGTCAAGAGCTCCATGTCCGACCATTCTAGATTGATAACATTTTTATCTGAACGTTCTGATATTAATATTTAATAATAGAATTGCAGAAATTTTCGGTACATACTTTACACTAGATGAAACGAAAAAATATAAAACATAGTTTAATCGAGCATCGTTTTGCCTTTTTCCAAAACTAAGCCATTTCAAGCGTTGTAACATATTAGAGCTCTAGCCGTGTTCCATTGTCTGTTGGTGACCTGCCTGGCAGCCGTGCGTTTAACCATTTCCAGTTGATCGACTCCGCCTTAATTGTTGTGGTTCCCGGGAATAAGAAGAATATCCAAGGGATAATCATCCATCACAAGCCAGTTATTTAGCTAATGGTTAAATCCAAAATACAAAACCTAAAACAAAAAACAAAAAACAAAAGCAAAAACAGAAAACAACAACAATAAACAAACAAACAAGCAGGTTGGTGTATATCTATAATCTGAGTTGAGATAGACACCATGTAATCATTTGAAGAAGAGTTTGAAGATACCAAAGGAGTCATCGAAATCCGTATATCGAAGAATAACAGACAACACAATGGCCAAAAGAAGAAGTACAAAAGAACAAACAACGATCTACAAAGCATACATATAAAACTAAAGATCGAGTAACACGAACCCCACTAAAAACCTAGTGGTGATCTCGGGTGCTCCGGAAGGGTAAGGCATTCCTGCTCAACTAGTGACACCTGTCGTGTTAATCTACGTACAAACCCGGTGATAAGTCATCAATGAGGAAAGAACCGGAAAGTGCTTACGACAAGTGGGACATTTCCGTGGTCATTTGTGACACAAATATTCCATAGCGATCAACCATATCATGATGACGACCATAAAACTTTCGAAGTGATGATTTCAACTTAACCAAGATGAGCCCTTGGCTCAGTAGCTTCCTTGTTAGCAGCAGCCTCTATCCAGAAATCCTGATAGGAATCACAAGCTCTGGAATATCGTATCAACTGAGAGATACATACTCAATATTGTGCAGGTGCTGCTGGAATATTGCTACATACTGTCAATTTCGAGGTGTGGGTCAAGGTAAGAAGCAGTCATATCAGTGCTTTGGTATCCTTTATTTTAAACTCAATGGGATAGATGCTATCAACAAAATCACCAAACCTAGATTTATTTAGTGAAAGGACATCATCTATATAGTTCAACGTGGAATTAAAGGATCGGACTAGCTTCTTTTTGTTTTTCTTGGGAAGCCCCTTTATGAGGTCTGACTCATACGAATAAAGGAACAAGTAGTCGAGAAGATGAGCAGAGTTTGTACCCACAGGTATGCCGACTGTCTATTGAAAAACACGTCCACCAAAGATAACATATACGTGGTCAATCAAAGACAAAACGCATAGGTAGTTATAAATCCGAATACCTAGCGATCACGACCACGACGGTCCCCTTGATTAATGGACGTGTGACTCTACTCCACTGTGTAAATCGAGATAGAGTTAGATGCATACAATTTATTCCAATGTAGGGGGCGTCATGGTTGTGATCGTATGGTAGTTGGGTTTACAGCTATATATGCAATCAGTGCCTATCACCTCTAAAGTTGTGAGTTCGAATCGTGCTCATTGCGAGGTGTACACACAGTTTGTCAATGACTTGCGACAGATCGGTGGTTTTCTCTGGGTTCTCCGGTTTCCTCCACCAATAAAACTGACCGCCCCGATATAACTGAATTATTGTTGAAAGTAGCGTTAAACACCATAAAATAAACAAACAAACAAACATATTACAATGTAAAATGAAAGGGCATAGGGGATGACACGTATTCTATATATTCATGTTTGCTTATGATTCTCTTAAAACTTTGAAAGCGGTGTTTTTGTAGTGACACACTAACGTTGATAATGGGGTGACTAACGTACTACAATTCCAAAATATTTATAAGGAAACAAAAATATTTCACAGGGTTCGAGTTGTTCTATCTTTAGTTTTCAAGTAGTGTTTTGTAGATCATTATTTGTCCTTTTCAATTTGGTCATTGTATTGTGTGTCATTCTTCGAACAAAATAGTTAAAATATTGCTGAAGGTGGCGTTAAGCACCATAAAACCCATCCTTCTTCGAATTACAACTTATAATAAGCCCTTTGGTATCATCAAACGTTACTTTCTAAATTTTTTCACTCGACTTTGAGTAAAATGTTGCATATTGCGATTTCTTTGGACAGGACAGTGTGATAAGCTTTTTTAAAAACCTGTCAAAATGGCATATTTCAAATGTATCATGCAACACCAGGGACGTCCTATTACACAATACATAAAAATATATGGTAGTAAGTTGGTAATAGACTGCTTTACTGACAATTGATCTTAGATGTTAAAAATATATGACCCGATATACGCATGTATCGGCATTTTGTGGCACTTTCATGTTGTGTTACAAATTCTGACCTGCAGGATAGTTGGACTTGAGTTGTTTTATTGATAAGTTTTACTGATTATTTGTTGAATGTAAATTTAATATGCAAGTGCAGATGTGTGTGCAGTGCTTATGTTTATGCAATGTCTAATATCATTGTATAGTATTTACTTGCATTTTTCGGGAACGGCGTGTCGTAACTATTAATCTAGTTACACCCTTTTTAAGTTATATATTTTATATGACCTCACAAGGGTTAAAAATATTATATAGTAAGTATGACATTTCAAATTATCACACAACTTTTAGCTATTACATGTCAAGCAGACTTGGCATCATGATAAATAACCCGAACCACCTTCCATAACTGTGCAGATAATATTCTAATGGAGTCACACGGTAATTAACTGGTCAGGCCTTTGAGTGGTAGGAGCATGCTTTCACAGTGAATAACATAAAGGTAACGGAATTTACTTATTATAAACATCATTTAGTTATGATACTAAATATTTTCGACTTTTACAAGATGTTGTATTTTCACAACATTGTACATAATGGAAAACGAAAGTACAAAAATGAAAATAATCAAATAGTTTTGTTGAAAATTTTAAAACATAATATTTGAGATTTTTTCAATCATACATCAATGTATTTTTAGCTTTATGTAATATAATCTTAAAACAAGAAGAGAAAATACAAATGACATTGTTCACGATTTGGCCTAGATATAAGACATGCTATCTACTGTGTCTTTGTGTGGGTGTTTCTATTTATATACTTTGTGTCATTCAAATTCAATTTAAAAACCGATATTTATTATCATGTTACAAGTATAGAATAGGGGCGTAGCTATGCCTAACTTGAAGTGGAAGCACAACATTAGGGCGAGGGGTCAGGGGGGAAATGTTTGGATAGAGGCAGGAATGGTATGAAAATACAAGAAACCCTATGTGTGTTGCTGAGCAATTTTTCTGTTCCATGACGTTTTCCTGTTTTTTTAAAAACAATTTCTACCTCTATGAAGAATATTTGCCCCCTTTCCAATATGGTTGTAATAACCGTTTAAGGGTCTATTCGACTGGCGGCAAGTTGTTTTTTTTTTGACAGAAAGAATCAAGACTTTGAACAATAAAACGAACACCATTGATGTTTTTTCTATCAATTTTCTATCTGGCAGTCATATCTATACCAATATAACTTTGTAACCAAGTTTCAAAGTCTACTCATTGCCACTATGAGATTCAATATCAGGATCAGCGGCAAAAAGAAAACCTTAACGACGCGTTTTCTTTACAGCAAATACATCTATTACTTTCTCAACATCGATATGTCGCATAGAAATATTAGCTCCCAAAATTAATTGTTAAAAATAAATATTTTTATTTTTAAAATATAACTTTTTGTAAAGATATTTCAAACTTTTACAAATCAAATATTTTGAAGCTTAAAATACTTCATAATTTACTTTAGTGTGACATTTTTATATTTAATTTTTATCCCATCTTTTTGTATGTAATACAAGCTAATTTAAAAAGTCTAACACAAAGAACATTTAGATAGTAACGCTATTTCTAATCCAGGATTAGCATTTGACATTAGTGACCGACCAGAGTTTTTGTTGGAGATAAACAGATTAACAATTCAGCTTAAAGGTGCTGATTGACCCTTTGTGCCACCTAAACAGATAATCTCCAAAAACGTGAGATTAAAGGTAAAACCAAACAATCGCCCATTAAGGGGACGCTTTTGACCAATTCACTCGTTTGGAATTTAATACGCCCAGTTCATACGCTAATCCAATTTTAAATCTCCAAACAATAGATTCCATTGGTCAACAACACCGAAAATAGTTCGAAACTATTGACCGAACTTAGTTCTTTGAGAAGTTCACATATGATGTGACTTCCAAAGAATAAAGTTGTTTATATTTTTACTCAGTAGTTTGTCAACTATTTTCAGGTGAGTTTTTAAACTTTAAATTTTTCGTATTTTTTTAAAGGGTAATTTTTTGTATTTCATCACTTTATGCCCCCGTCACACTCAGACAAAGATCACGCAGAATGCAGTACGTCCTAGAAGTTCTAATAAAAGTAGTAGAAACTTGCTTAAATTTGAAAATAAATCTCGCTTTTTCAGTTCATACTACGACCAAGTTAAGTTTTCATCACGTTTACCACGTTCGTTGTATATTATTACTGCGTGCTGGATCAAGTTATAAGTACGTCCATCACGTTTTCGCTACGTCCTCAATACGACCATACAATTCGACCTACGGTCTTAGTATGTTCCTGTCACGTTTACATTGCGTCCGTCCCGCTAAACACGTATCCCGCCAAATATTCTCACTTCTGTTGATATTTTCTCATTGAAACATGCCACCCAGAGGTCGTGGTAGGAGAGCAAAATTGGGAGCCAGAGGGGAAAAAGTTAATCTACTGCGGATGAAGCTCAACCGCCAGCCACGGAATCATCACAGAGCACACAACCAGTGGACGACACAGAGGAAATTCCAGACGAACTACAAAGTGATGATACAGACCCCAGCTCTAAAGTAACTGCCAATTCAAAGGCAAAAAAATCCAAGCTAGTTGTTAGTTTTTCTCCTGTAGAGGAGCAAGAAATGGTTGAATGGTTAGATTCAAACCCAATCCTTTACAACAGAAAACTTTCCTCATACAAAGAAACTGTAAAGAAAGAAAAACTTTGGTCGGATAAAGCTGTGGAAATGGGTGAAGACAGTTGATGTTATAAAGATTTGGTATGCCATTTTAAGAAGCAGATATGGAAAATTTAAGAACAACCGCTCTCGTGCTGCAGATATGGAATGAACAGAAAGTGTTTAGGACTAGGAAAGGATATTATATAGCGAAAATCGGGATGTATAATATTGCGTATTCATTTTGTCGTCCCCGCCTTTTCTTTGCTGTTTGGGTTTTGTTAATAAAAGGTTTTGCTTCTGTGCAAAAATGTAGTTTTTAATTAACAGGATAGCTAAAATTGCTTAATGCTATATTTTTGTATATACACCTTTGTTGTTTTTACTGGTCGAATTATTTAAAAAGTGAACTAGAAAATTCCCTAAATTGAAACCCTGTGTACTAGAGTGTATGTAATTATAGGTTTGTCAGTTACCTGCCAAAGGTTGGTGGTTCTGTTGTCTGTTTTATTGTTAGTCTGGCATTATCATGCTCTGTAACTTTCAGGAACTGCATACATGTACTTCCGTCAGACTCTCTGAGTTCAGCCATGTTTATGTGTACATTGTACACTGCATGGATACACATAATTGTTTACCCTGAATTTTCATGTTTTTCAGTATACAAATACAGGGATAATAATAATAATTCAAAAGTGATTTTTCTTTTATTAATATAAATCAAATTTTAAATCAGCAAGTGGTATTTTGTTTTGTTCTCAAGCCAGTCCTTGAATTAATGTATGTACATTACAAATTATTCATCACTATTCCCCGTGACTAATTAATCAAAATGTTCCATGACAAAAGATTACTGAGACTACTACACAGGTGCTAATACAAAAAAGTTAAAGGAACTCATGCCTAAAAAATCTGTCCATTAACTTGCATATATCCTATACCAGCACCCTCCACATGTGTATTTGATTTGTTAAAAACTGTGTTTTTAGCTTTGACTAGTCTAAGTGGATATCCAAATTAACATAAATGAGGAGGACAAAGACTAAATAAAAAAGTTTATTCAAAACGACCACTTCGAACCCACCACTGCATGTGTGTTGGTAAAAGTAATACTAACATTTTCAATAACAATATCCCATAATCTTAATTTACATGTAGGACCATTGATTTTCACCTGAAGTAAGGTCAATCTTGTAATTTGTATGTTGATGTGAATAAAAAAGGTTTATCTAATATTTCAATGGGAGTATAACAAATATTTTTATACTGATTAAAGTATATGGGCTAATGGAGGGTGGCATGGGGGGGGGTCTTTGTCACAAAAGTAAAATTTGCTGTTAACAGATAGAATATTAGTAGCACCCTTGTGTAATAGAATATGCTTCTTGCAGCACGATCGAGCTATGATATAACCTTTTTTTCCAATTTAATCAGAGATTTTTCTTAATTTATTCGATATTGAGTTTTCAAGTTTGCTGTAGAAAAATAACTAATTTATTGCAATCATTTGATCAATTATTAGGTAAAACGTTGTGACACAATCCAATTCTGATACCACAATGACAAAATTAAAATGCATCTGTTGCATCTTTCGTGTTAATGTCAAAAGTACCAATCCCTCTCTTATTATTTCCGCTATGACGAGTTTTCCCTCGCTTGATTTTTGCCACATGACTACATCCAGGACATTGGACATACAGATACATGTACATCGAGGCTGAAAATCACAATGGTCTAACACCCAAGGCAATTTACACATGAAGGGTAGACTGACAAAATTGAGTATTTTAACTGCTCGGCCATGAAACCTAAGTCCACTACAAACCGACAATGGCTTAATTGAACAAGATCAGATGGGATGTAATCAAATAGAACTTCATTTTGAACTGCATCCACTTCAGTGTCGACCTCAGTTTCAGAATAAATCGAAAAAGGTTCATTATCTAATATGTATGGTCGAGTTGCAATCGGTAGCGCATATGTGTGGTCTAGTACATAATTTGCCTCATCAGGTCTGTCACAGATCAGATAGGGGGTGTGAAATGGAGCTTTTGCCAGTTTTGGTGTTTTTAAAATTACGGCTCCAAAGAAAGATTGTTCTTTTGTGAAGCTTCCTGATATAAGTCTTTCAAGCATTGCAAGACTACTGCAGACGATAAAATATAAATTGTGCCTACGGTAATCAGCAACACAAAAACAAAACAAATTGCTCCAACTTTTCAAACCCCCTTTTCAGTCCTGTTTCTGTTGTGTAGAATCAGTGTGAAACTGCTTCATAAGCTACCAAAGCGAAGATCAGATTGTAAAGATGCAGATCTACATTACAGTATTCATGAAAAGCAATCCACTTTATCACGATTACAGTTTCTTTTCAATATTTTTTTTTACTTCCCCCCCGTGTCCGGGTTGCAAAACGGAAGCAAAATATATTGCAGCAATCAAACTGAAATGGGAAGTTTTTTTTCTGTTTTTTTTTAATAAATATGATATCAAAATATGATTTTATGAGTGATTCTGATAATTTTCAATCAAATTCAAAAATTGATAAGGAACGAAATTATTTTTATTAGATTTTACGACAGATCGTCTGATTTACGTTGCTATGCCCAACATCTTGCGCAGAAGGCGCGAACATTTAAACACCCCATCTACCTTAAAGTCACAATATAGCTAAGTTTTTATATATACTAATGACATAAACAATCAAAGATTGTAAGGTAGATCAGGGCGTTCGCACATATCTGTTTTATTGTTCACGGAAAGGTTTACTCTTTGTCCACTCTTTCTAAACTTGGATTTATGTATGCTACCCCCCCCCCCCCCCCCCCGCCCATTTTATTGAGGTATCAAAGCTTGTTGCTTTCTCAGAATTCATGGTCTCTCGAAATTCAGTGAGCCCCAAAAATGATTCTTACTTTGTGTAAATATTTTGTTGTATCTTTTGTTTTGGATTTTCTGTTCACACCGCTCGAGCTAGTTTTCATTCCCCATCCCCATTCTTAATGTTAGTTATATTAGATTACAGATACACTCCGAGTTTGTAAGCTAATGTATCACACAAGACCCATTTCGAATATGATGCATGGGCCGTGCTCTCACAAACTATGGAGTTTGCGGGCCAGAGCGTCAACTTAATCCCAAAACCACATAGCAGGCCGGGTGCTACTATACATAGGCTTAGAATACTTGTTGAGCTAGAGTATCTGGACTCCCATTCTTAAACAGATGAAAGTTTGAGAGTCCTGATACTGAAGTAACATGGTTTACTTGTGTTTCCCCACCCCAAAAGTTGGGCGCATACCAAGTTATACAGATGCGTTACCAGTTGAGCATTTTCACACCTCACACACACACACATTCACAAACATGATTAAAATTCTGGTTACATAGATGTATACTTGGTATTGCAATGGTGTTACCAGTCTTCTGTTAGACATCCACTCTTATTATTCTGTCTTTCTTGTCAGGAATTTTAAGTGCGACTTCCTGTCCTTCAACTCATTTCGATAATAAGTAAGTTTCACCCTTATTAGGGTGCAGGCCCTTAACCCCACTGTTTTTATTATTATTGACAAAATTATATTATATGATTTACACACATATGCTGTGACTTCCAAAGAATAAAGCTGTTTATATTTTTACTCAGTAGTTTGTCAACTATTTTCAGTTCCTGTCCAGAGGCAAAAAAATAAGGCCTACCCACAGGATATCAATTGTACTATAATATCAACAACAACAAAGTCAAACAGAAAATCCACATCCACACAAGCAAAAGTCACTTACGACAACTAGTAGATACGACAGATATACCAGTGTTTATAATTGTAAAACGGCGAAACCAGATAGCCTCTCGGTAAACATAGCCACCGAACTTACGTTTTAACTCGTTTCATTACACTAAAGCTTCTCTCAGCTGTGGTAGTAGTTACAGGCATAGTGATAAGAACTAGCAAGCAGACATAAATGCTTGGGTAGAGCTCACAATTAATTACTGCATGTCAGTGTTTCTGAGATAGATGAGGGTGTAGGATTTGCCGCAATATTCCACCACACTAACCATCTATCGACCTCCTCCTGAAATTGTTGGACATCATTTGCTGGTAGGTCATCTCTAAAAATTTCAAAAACGGTATTGGTGATCTCCCGTGTGAGGCCGTCGAGTTCGTTGGGATGAAATATTGTGCGCAAAATATATTCTCGTTAGAGATAAGGCGACTGTTTAGTTCCTGCAATAGATGGTCTATAAAAGGCAAGTACATAGCACGCCTGCAGTACTAGTTTGGGGTTTCTGTCGGCACATTGACTCGGTGCCGCTGCCTACCAGTAGCTCTAGGAATAGTTGGAGCCTCTTCAACTAATGCTGCTATATCTAGAGCCTTCTGATAAAGTTCGTCCCATACTTCCTGGTCATTTCTCTTTCTTTGCAACTGTTCAATCACTACTTTGCTTTCTGTGACAGCTTCAATTAGATCCGACGACTTATTTTGTAGCATTTCAGACAGAGGAACGCGAGGCTGTAGAATAAACTGTACCCGTCCAATGTTATGATAAAGTCGAACTTTTTGATAGAACAGGCATAACCTCTTGCCTTTGCATCTCCCTGTCGCTCAAGTTGTTCTAGACACTTCTCAATCACCTCTTTCATGTAAATCTACAGGATACGCCAGCACATCTTTTCTTTCTTTCTAATTACCTTGACTCCTGCCTTTTTTTTTTGCCGAAACGATTTGGAAGCATATGCATCCGTGCCTCCGCATAGCTACGCCCATGGAACTACTGTACATTTCAAACAAAAGAACTTCCTTTATTGGATATGGGAGTCTTCTTTTTCCGTACGAGTTCACAGGTGAAGGCCGACACGCCGAAGGTGTCGTTGCCTTTACCTGTGTACGAGAGCGTGAAAAGAAGCTTTCCATATTCTATAATGTTCAGTTCTTTTGTTTGAAATGTACGGAATCTAACTTGTACAATAATTGAATTTGTAAATAAAATGAAATATACCATGTTTCATGGTTTTTCAGTTTTCTTTCTTTTTTTTTCTTTTCTTTTTTTGCTTTGTACAAAAAATTAATTTATATTTTAAAGGAACACCTGATCTGCATCAAGGGGCAAATTATAAATAGAAAATTTTATTCAAATCTGGTTATGTGCATTTCAATTTTATCGCAATAATCTAACTAGTAACACAATCTACACTCGAAGATGCACTTTTTGTATTGCAATCTTACATTCTTACTAAATGAAATTAAAAATCTACAAGAAATTAATTGTTGAAACTTATTCTCCGTTAGTCGCCTATCCACAAATGATATCTTATACGAACAAAATATGGGTTCAAATGAATTATTGCGTCGTAAATATAATCTCTTTGAAGTCGAACTATTGTTACTGAGTAGATATTGGTGACATGCAAATAATGTAAACAGTCAAGTACATGTGTTTTGTACGTGATATACCATTCGAATACACCTTGATAGTTATGAATAGGTTCAAGGTCAAACTAGAGAGCCCCGACATACAATCGGGAAACCTCGGGTGAGTCCGCTTATCTTCCTCAATCCCTCGGCTGTAATGCGGTATTTGATATGCATCTACGCCGAAAGACCGTATCACTTCAATCAAACATTGCGCACCGCGAATAAGTTCTAACATGGCGACAATAGATGAGTGTATAGAGTTTGAATTGAAAAATATTGGTCTTTAATGAAGGTACGGAATCAGCCGACATTGCAACGAATGAAAATACATGTATATTATTATTGGACGAATATTCGAAAGTTAAATTAAAGTAGTTCCAATGGGAGCTATCGTAATACGGACGAGGTTTGATGAAGGTACGGAATCAGCCGAAGTTGCGACGAGTGCCCCGCCATAATTTAATCGCGGTCGGACAAGGCACAAAGCTGGATACCAAAATTAGTTACCGGGAACGTTTTACGCATGTTGAATTTAATCATTACTAGTTTTATTAACCATGACGCTTTAAATGGCCACCGTAAAGGGGTGTTCGACTACTGGTCTGTTTTATTTATATCGCCTGTAATAAATAATAGGCATAGAAGACGATATAAATAAAACAGACCAGAAGTCGAACACTCATTTACCTTGACCGTTCAAAGGGTCATGGTTAATAAAATCAGTAATGAATAGAATCATCAGGCGTAAAAATTGGCCGGTAACTAATTTGGGAGACCAGTTTTATGAATAGCTTTGCTGGGGGTATTATTGTACAATGTATATTTATTTCGGAAACTACCCTTTTACATTGAGGGCACCACTAGCTGGACTTAATTATCAATATTTACAAAATGCCTATAGTTAAAACAAAACACAAGATACAAAAATGTTATAAAACTATTTTAAGTTACCATGCATATAAAACATTATCATCATAGTGAATTATTAATGATGAAATATACATAACATACCCTTTTTTGAAATATAAAATGCAATGAGTATTTGTGTTAGAAATAACTCTACGACAAGGAAATTAAAATAAAAAGGAGGAGGGGGGGTAAAATTTTAACATTTTATTTTCATCCAATTTTAATGCAGTTGTTTGCAAAGTTATCGTATTTATAGGTTATTCACGGTAATTTGCAATGATATTTTGAAAAGGGTTCCAAACGGAGCTAAAATCCACAACTTTCATATATTCGTAAGGTATAATTGTATATGTATTTTTTTTTAGTTTTCATCCAATTTTCTTTGTCTTTCCATTGATTGTGCTGAGAGCTTTTGGTATTATGTGTAGTGTAAGATAAATGTTTGTAGCTAAGGATTTTAAGATAGTATTTCATATATCTCCGTTACATATGCATACTAGTAGGTGAGGGGTGTTGTTTTACTTATTTCAGATTGCCCATTTCTTGTAATGGATGCTAATAGGAGTTTGTTTTTGTTTTGTTTATTTTGGACATATTTATGTCTTTAAATTAATTCTTTAATCAGAAGCATTCAGCTTACTTAAATTTATAATTTCTCTAAATGGTTTTTATAAAATCCGTTTTTATTGTGTTCCAACTCATTCCCGTACATTTTGTCCCTTCAGTGTAACACGGTGTTACATGCCATATTAGATGTGTGTTTGTTGGGTGATGCTATACGCCACTTTCAATGCTATTTCAGTTATTTCGTGGCGGTCAAAATTATCTTTGTCCTCATTTGATACCTTTTAGCTCACCTTGCCAAAGGAAAAGTGAGCTTTTGCCATCACTTGGCGTCCATCGTCTGTCGTCCGTCGTCTGTCAAATGAATTGAAACTTGGTAGGAAGCATCTATGGAAGGTCCTCTCTAACGATTGCACATTTTGTCGCAATCCATTAACAAACATGGCCACCACAGGCAATAATTGCTTTTCTGATTGGCCGATTTTTAATCTTTTCTTCTGTAACCGCTAACCTCAATAAAGAATGTTCAATTCGTGCCGATCCGTTAACAAACATGGCCGCCACAGGCAATTATTGTTTCTGATTGGTTGTTTTCTTGATTTCTGAAAAATCTTCTCCTCTGAACCCGCTTGGCCAAATGAACTTTAACTTTGTAGAAAGCATCTGTGGAAGGTCCTTAATAACGATTGCCCATTTCGTCCCTATCCGTTAGCAACCATGGCCGCCACAGACAATTCTTTTTTCTGATTTGTTGATTTCTCAAAAAATCTTCTCCTCTGAAACTGCCTAGCAAAATGAACCGTCACTTGGTAGGAAGCATCTATGAAAGGTCCTTTATAAAGATTGCCCATTTTGTCCCGATTCATTAACAAACATGGCCGCAATATGAAATTTTTGTTCTGATTGCCCAATTTTAAAAATCTTCTTACTCTGAAACGCTTGGCCAAATAATTCGACACCTGGTAGAAAGCATCTATGAAAGGTCATTTAGACAGATTGCTCATTTCGTCCTTATCCGGAAACAAACATGACCGCCACAGGCAATTCTTGTTACTGATTGGTTGATTTAAAAAAAATCTTCTCTGGAGCTGCTAAGCCAAATGAACCGTAACTTGGTAGGAAGCATCTATGGAAGGTCCTCTATAAGGAATGCTCAAATCGTGCCGATCTATTTACTAAGATTGCCACCACAGTCAATTTTTGCTTCTGATTGGTTGATTTCTAAAACAAATTATCCTCTGAAACCGCTTGGCCAAATGATTCAACATTTGGTAGAAAGCATCCTTTGAAAGTCCTCTATAGAAAATTGCTAATTTCGTCCCGATCTGTTAACAAACATTGGTGCAGTAGGGAATTCTTGTTTCTGGTTGGTCGATTTCTAAAAACCTTCTCTGAAACTGCATAGCCAAATGAGCCGAAACTTGGTGGAAAGCCCCCATGCAAGGTTATGTATTAAGGTTCCTCCAAGCAGATGAAAGGTGGGCGACACAGGATCAGCCCACTGAGCCTCTAGTTTAAATACAAGTATTTAAGAAACAAAGAATTTAGGAAAATAATTCATATCTGACTTTTGTGTTTGTAGATTTATTATGGCTTCAGCTGATGTATGTGATCCGTGCTTAGAAAATAGAAAAACTACACACGCCGAGAAATATTGTTCTGAATGCGAGGAAAAACTATGCCAGGAATGCGCTGAATGGCACGTGCGTTGTAAGGCATTTAAATCTCACCATGTGATTGATTTGTTAACGATAGGAGCATTAGTACTACCATCTCCTAAAATAAACTGTGAAATACACACAGACGTCACGGTTGATTATTTTTGTAGTCAACATGATGTTGTATGCTGCGGAGCTTGTATTCCTGATAGCCATAGCTCTTGTAAAACATTTATTATACCATTATATTTGGCATCAAAGGGTGTCAAAAATTCGTCTTTACTTTCCGATACGTTAACCGAACTAGATAATATGACCGAAACACTAGCGACAATGGTAGCGAATAGAGACGATAATCGGAAATTACTTGAGCAGAAGAGGTCATCAATAATCAAACACATTGGCACAGTGAAGACAAAATTGTTAAAGCATCTCGATGACCTCGAACAACAACTAACCACCGAGGTAGAGTCTGTCCAAGAGAAGCACGAGGCAACAATGACGAGACAGAAAGATGAAATGTCGCAGTTAACATCAGTTTTGAAAGACAAGAAACAAGAACTAGAATTCCTGAAAGACCACTGCTCAGATAATCAACTATTTTTAGCTTTAAGAAAACAAATACAAAACATCCAGGAAGCAGACACCAAGATTCAAACCATGACGCATGCAATTAAGGAAATAGACATGGAGTTTGAAGAAATAAAAACATTCAAGATTGAAACAATTGGATCTCTTTCACAAATTACCCGACCATGTCCTATTATATATAAATCGATGAAACTACAACAGCCACAAGTACAACAAAATAGTACAAAGCCACTGACCGAATTCAAAAAAGATGGTCAAGTTAATCTGAAACATGGCGAAGGATACAATTTGACAGACATGGCTGTCACTTCTGAGAACAAATTACTTCTTTGTAATTATGATACAGCTTATCCAAAGGTATATATTTACAAGGATTGCAAAACCTATGAAAACGAAATATCGATGACCAGTAGTTCACCAAATCGTATAGCTGTAGTACCACGTACAGATAAAGCAGTAGTCACTCTTCCGGAAGAGAAATCCATTCAATTTATCAGCACCACTAATTATAGAAAGGACAAAAAGATACATATAGGAGAACATTGTCACGGTATCACTGCTGTAAAGGACAAAATTTTCCTCGGTGGAAATAGAAAAGTTATTATTTTAAATACAGATGGGTCTCGTGTAAGAGAGGTAACAACTGGTGGTGGTTATAATTACAATCTATGGTATAATGAAAAGAATGATCAATTGTTGTTAAGACACGATGGACAATTGCGTTGTATCAATTTAGATGGCCACGATATATATAGATACAATATAACAGGAAACATAGGACTGGCTGTGGATCGACAAGGTTACGTATATATAAGTGGAATTCTTTCAAATGACATACACAGGTTGTCATCAGATGGGACATTCCGGGATATAGTATTAAGTAAGCATGATGATGTTAACAGACCATCTGGTATTACATTTAACAATGATTATACAAAACTATTCATTATAGGTGGATACAAGACTGTATTGGTTAATAGTTGTAATTGAAGGATTTTGATATTTTGTGAACATGATGGTATTCACAAAATAAAATTCACATTGTATAACAGCTTAAACTATTCATTAATAGTGGATATAATTTTATATGAATTCGATGGGGGCCATCGTGGTCGTGGTTGTCTGGTAGATGGATTTATAACTACTTATGCAATCAGTACCTATCACCACTAAAGTTGTGAGTTCCAACCCCGCTCAGTCGAGTGTACATTATGTGATAAAGTTTGTCAGTGACATACGGCAAGTCCATGGTTTTTTTTCGGGTACCATGCTTTCATCCACCATTAAAACTGACCACCACCATATAACTGAAATATTGTTGACAGTGACGTTAAACACCGGAAACCAATAAACCCGTTAAATTAGTTGTAAACGGAGGATATTCTGTATTTTGTGAGCAAATTATGCTTCATAATTGGTATGTAGTGCACATAGAAGTAGCTTAATACAGATCTTATTAACTTTACTGGACATTTTTTATTATTTATTGGAAAATAGTTAATAGATTATTGCCGGTTTACCTCGTTTAATGTGAAATTTATTACATATTGGATAATTTACAATATTTGATATTTTACATTATTTAGATCATTTAGACCATTTAGATCTGTTGACACATTTGAATCATGTTACAACGGTTGGATGATTTTTAGCAAATTAAATTTTTATTAGAATCAATTCAACTTTTAGATCATTTATGGCATTTAACAACATTGTAACCATTAACAATATTTGAATTATTTAAAACATTTGGAGCAATTACAACATTTGAATCATTTACAACAATTCGATGATTTTTATAAGATTTAAATCATTTACGACAATTCAATCATTTATAACATTTTGCTCATTAACAACAGTTTGATACATAATATTTGGATAAGTTATAACATTTGTATCATTTAAAACATGTGGATCATTTCTAACATTTAGGCCATGGTGTAGCAATTGAATCATTTGGAACATTTTGCTCATATGCAGCATTTGTAAAATTTACAATCTTTAGACAATTATGACCCTTAACATGTGTATCGTTTACAACATTTGGAATATTGTGATATTTTACAACATTTAGATCACTTACAGATCAGATAAAACATTGAGATTATTTACAACAATTGGACCAGTTAAAACATTTAGATCATTTACAACATCTAGATCACCTAAAACATTTAGATCATTTACAACATTTAGATCATTTAAAACATTTAGATCGTTAAAAACATTTAGATCATTTACAACATTTATATCATTTAAAACATTTAGATCAGTTAACACATTTAAATCAGTTACAACATTTAGATCAATTAAAACATTTAGATCGTTTACAACATTTAGATTATTTAGACAATTCTGATTATTTTAAACATCTTATTTTATTTCTACACTAATTTATATATAATAGTTGTTAAGATCTACTTGGATTATATAGAATATTATATTTATGTACATATAGTTTAATGATAAAATATATTCTGTACAAACTCTCTATTCCAGTCACATCAATTGTAGATAATGGCCATATACCGGTGTACTCGATACAACTTTATCGTGGGTTTTTTTAACAAAGCTTCAATGTCTTGTAGCATGTTGGTGTTATGTTCGATGCTTGTTTTACTCCATCAGAAAACATCGATCGTCATGCGATATCTACAATATTGTTACAATTGATATTAAACACCAATAACTCTAACCCTAATCATTTAATAATTCCTTTTTATAGACTCTCTATGACTAATTCGGTCGTTTATTTCTTTCACAGTAACAGAATGGAACAAACTTGGCATTACAATCAGGAAATTACATTCATTATCTGAATTTAAAAACGAACTTCGTCTAAACTGATCTCAGTTCCAAAAGTTTATTCTAATCGCACTAGAAAGTGAAACGACTTAGGCATGCAAAGTCTTTCCTTAACTATGATATGTACCAAGTCAATATCTCATCTAACCAAGCATGTAGCAGCGATGTGCTTCAAGAAGATGCGAACCACTTCTCTTTTGTCTGCCAAGTAGTCTGAAATAAAAACCGATCCGGTTTTTCAGCATAAGTGATATGTCTCGATTGCTTAATACGTCACTATTCACATCAGGAAGTGAAACTTTAAGTTAATATTTTCAACTTTGTACTTGTTTTCTTGTGCATTCTCAACATAATGTAATAATAATTGTATTTATACTGCATTTGGTAACTTTACAGCATTGATAAAGGGAGTCGTATAAACTTTTGCTTTATACTGGACAATGTCCTGTATAAATCATTTAGGCCACGCCCCTTTTTGGAACTTTTGCTTTATGCTGGACAATGTCCTGTATAAAGCATTTTTAAATGGGACCCATGACGGGGAATACGAATTTTAATTATTTTTTTATATAGAAAACAGTGAGAAAAAATAGTCTTGCAGTATAAATACAATATAGGTCATGATGTCTTTTTATGTGAGATTTATATGTATTCGGCACGAAACAGGGGTACTGCTCAGCTGAGCCTCGCAGTACCCCTGTTTCTTAGCCTCATCCAAGTAAATCTCATATAAAAAGACACCATACCTATATTGTCTAAAAATAGAAGTTTGAAAAAAAATCCTCTTTGCATCATTGATCAAATACAATATTTATATATTAAAACCCTAATAATAGTTAATTATTAATGATCTCGTGTTTATAAACTTGTAATGGTGTTGTTAGATAAACACAATCTTTCAGATACACCACACACAAATTATTTGTTCTACTTACTTGGTATCTGTGGTCCGTTCATGGGCGTCTTAGACAACATTTTAAAGTTTATGTTTAGGCTTATGGTGTGTTAACACCACTTTCAACAGTATTTTAGCTATATCGTGGAAGTCAGTTTTATAAGTGGAGAAAACCGGAGTACCAGGAGAAAACTACCAAACTGCCGTATGTTACTGACAAACTTTATGACATAAAGTTGTATCGAGTACAACTCGATATGAGCGTGATTCAAGCTCACAGCTTTAGTTAAGATAGGCTCTGTTTGCTCAGGTAGCTGTAAATCCAACGACAACACGATCACGACCACAAAAGCCCCTTAATATAAAGTAAATAAGGTCTGATGTCGACCTGTCGCAAATAATTGACAAATTTTATCACATAATGTTGTACCGAGTACATCTCGCCTGTGCGTGACAACATTTTGAGTTACTTAATTTAAGGTAAGAAGAGCTTGAAGATACCAAAGGGGTAATTAGAATCTGTAAATCGAAGAACAGACAACACAATGGCCAAAAGAAAAAGGACAAATGAACAAACAACGATCTACAAAACATACACATAAAACTAAAAATCCAGTAACATGAACCCCACTGAAAACCGGGGTAACATGGGCTAACACAGTATACGATGTCATTGAGGTTGCCTGATGAAATAGTCTGTGTTCGTCGTTTGTATCCTTTTAACCCTTCTATTCTAAATCATGACACGATATTGAATCAAACTTGACACGAATGATATTTGTATTTTCGACTTGCTTTAAGTGAATTCGATATACTATTTTGATTATATTACATTATTTTAATTGGCTGACAAGTCAAAATAAACCTGTAAGAATGTTTTTTTTCATCAACTTTGTATACTACCTTAAAATGTTTACGGTCGTACTATGGTATATGTCATTTGCGTCCTCAGTCTGTAGATACCGTAGTTTGCATGCAGATAATTTTCGTTCAAGACAAGTTTGAAGATACTAAAGGAGTAACAGATAGAAACATAAGCAGTGCAATGGTCAACAGAAAAAAAAAGGACAAAGAACGATCAACAAAACATTACACAGAAAGCTAAAGATTGAGAAACAAGAACCCCATTACAAACCGGGGGTGTTTTGGTAGTGGCACCAGTCGTGTTACTCTTGTTACAAAATCACGGTAATAAGTCATGAATCAGGAAAGGACTGGATTGTGATTACGACAAAAGGAACATATGCGTGGTAATCTGCTATACATACGTCCTGTAATGGTTACCAAAGTCTTGATGGCGACTTCCTTTTGGTCATTGTGTTGTCTTCTCTTCGATTACCCTTTGGTATCTTCAATTTTTCCTAGAGATTAGTGGTTCGTCTGGTTTAGCTTTGTTTTTCTTTTGATTCGTTCTTGTAGTTGTTTATTCGATATTGGAATTTGATCGCCAAGATATGCGGCTATCTTGTTAATGGGATAGCGTCCCTTGAGTGTAGGATCGTAAGGATCAAAGGCACCATATTCTTGTTCTGTTTGATCTTGGTATACAAGTTCGTTTAGATATTCACAAATAGTTTATATGTCTCTCAGACTCAATGGTTACATAATATTTTGTCGTCTTAAGTTTTGTACTACGCAATGGATTGAGGGATTTGACAGTTCAGCATTGACACTACCAATAACACAATTTAATTTATGACTGTCATTTAGCTTGCATATGATTGGCTTAAAACTGATTAAGAGGTTTTGAGTGCCTGTGATATCACCCTCTCTGCTAAAAAAGATCATGGCAGGTGTGCGGGAAGTGATATCACCCTCTCAAAGAATAAAATAGATGCGGAAAAACTGATTGATTGATTGATTAACACCAATCAATCAATCAATCAATCAATCAATCAATCAGATTGATAAACCCAAATAGCAACCTATTCCAAAGTCAATAATTGTATATTATTGAAATATATACATAACTAGTCCGTGTGAGAACAGCACCTGTCTTTTTATTTTGTTCAGAAATTCCATAGAAATCATTATGCTTTAAAGAAAACACTTACCCTTTTGGGATCTTCAAATTCTTCTAATAAATCCTACACATTATTGTATGATTATTTTATTCAATACAAACATATAAATACCGAACAATGATAGAAGCAGAACTAATAAACATATACATGGTGAATTTTTAATGATATGTTTAAAAGATTAACATCATGCGATATAAGGTTCTTGTAGAACTCGTTTTTAATAAATAATAAACTTTTATTTCAAGTTGGAGATCTACTTTGACTTCAACTGAATTGTTTGAGTACCTTTCTGAAAACATTAAGGACATGTAAAAATTATAAAGAAAGCAATGAAACATATTTAAAAGTCCATATTTGGGTATTTAGTTGTATTAATATATATTTTTTACTACGAAATAATGTAGATGTGTAGTCAAATCAGAAGGATTGATTGATTGATTGATTGATTGATTGATTGATTGATTAATTGATTGATTGATTGATTGATTGATTGATCGATTGATTGATTGATTGATTGATTGATTGATTGATTGATTGATTGATTGATTGATTGATTGATTGATTGATTGATTGATTGATTGGTGTTTGACGCCAATTGTAGCAATATTTCAGCTATATCGTGGCGTTAAATCAGAAGAAACAAAAACGTGATCAACAGCCAATAAGCAATATAAAAAGGAAAAAAAACACGGTAAAATTAATGAAGACATGGATACACAATATTTACAAAAATAAGGAAGACAGAAAACTAGCAAAGAGCACAACGAACCCAAACTTACAACCGGTGCCCAGGAAGAATAGACACTTATTTTCCTATAAATGGTTGGCATCATTGCATCATAGGGAGGTTTGGGTCCATAAAACTAGTATAAACCACCTTGTCACAAGTAACATCTGAATTTCCAACGTCATATGTCATTCAGCATTCAGCTAAGTTAAGGCGAGAGGTGATTGCTCACTTTGTTGATATTGGTGGAATCGTTGTCCATCACAGTTTAAACCTTCTATACAACAGTTGCTGATATAATTAATTTAATTCTGAATTATACATGATTTGCTTAAGCTCGACACCAACGATTTTATTTAGGCTTGTTGTAATCCAAGCCTTGTCATTGCGGTCAATAGCTATATCATAGGGAATACCTTCTTGACTAAAACTGTCCAATAGTTTTCTAATCAAGAATTTCCCATTTTCGTCAATAATATCGATACCTTGATCTTGATTAACAATTACAATGTTATTTTGAGAATCCACAGCTAACCAAGCTGTTGTAATGGATGGTTGGGTTCAACCCCTTCAGACGATAGAAAGGCGTTTTAGACATCCTACGTTACATTCAAATAACACCTTTTCTCGCGTAATATCAATCAATCTAGCATGAATGCGATTACATATCCATGCCATGGTAGGACTGATTGGAAATACCTCAGCTATATTGGTAAATTCGTCTTCAAAGGAAGCAATACAAATCAGCGATTTATCCGTTTCAGGATATGGACGTTTTTGACGTTTAGACTACATTCTATCTCATTGATATCGTGTCCAGGATAGTCATTTGGTTGAGGTAATGAAGGAGCCAATATAATTTCGCACTTAGGTAGGTAACATTCAGCTGTGGTAGTATTCTCGATTACATTTTTGTCTTGCAAAGTTTGCACAGAGTTTGGATCTGCAGTTGATGCATGCATACAATTTGAGTCTTGCTCTTCGTTGTCCTCTGCTTTCATTCTCTGTATCAGCTGTATACATAAGAATTATTATAACATTATAATATTCGTGCTTTTTAATTAAAATATTTATTAATATATTATTTTTATTCGTGCAATTTTGAATGGAAAATTTATTCATGTAGTATTTTAGTCATATTCAGCTAAATACAAAATATCAGTACTCCGTAAAGAGCAGAAAAGTGTGTGCAAAAAATAGCAAAGTATTAAATAAAATTGTCAGCAAATCCATCTTTTGTATTAAATCTATAGAAGACGAACTTTTCAGGTAAATATAAGATACAGCATTATTCAAAATAGAGTCATTGTGTTCAACGTCACTTTCAACAATATTTCAGTTATATCGTTGCAGTCAGTTTTATTGGTGGAGGAAACCGCAGTACCCGGAGAAAACCACCGACTTGCCGCAAGTCATTGACAAACTTAGTACACCTCGCCTGAGTGGGATTCGAACTTGCAACGTTAGTGGTGATTGGATAGTTAGTTATAAATACAACTACCATACGATCACAACCACGACAATCAAAATGATATTCAAAGAAACCAATAGATCTATTATATTTTATATTATTCCGCCATTCCTTACAATGAATTTTGTAAACATTGACTGTAAATTCAACTACTACAAATTGAACTGGAATAATACTTAAACAAAACCATTATAGCTAACAAATACAGACTCACATCATTTCGTAAACAGACATATCCATATTGTGTATTTTACCACATACAATAAAATAAAATTTTTATCGACAACGTAAAAGCAAATTATGTAAATCTTAATCACTCGAATTAAACCACGAACGCCATAAAATGTGTAATCAAAGTAAAATCAGAAATAAATGATAACTTGTTATTTAAAGTAGCAAAGACGAGAGGTTAACAACATTATTACTTTTCTGTTTATTAAAAGCGTAATAAAGGATTTCATTTTGCACAATCGCCTCTATGTGGTTTAAAAGCCTCAATGGACTCCCAAACTAATTTCACTTTTAAAGCATACCACGTGTATTTCATGATACAATTACATGAACATTCAACACTCATGCAACTGATTAGAGGGCCAGGTGGCTCAATGACTGAGGTAGCTTGATTACCTAACAACTGATACAAGCCTATCACCAATACGACGTGGGTTCGCGCCCGCCTTTGTATATTGCAAAAAGGTTGCACTCGACTCATAGCCGCAAGTAGTAAAGTTTACAAGTTGCTTGTCCATGGTCGGTGGTTCTCTCTGGTTACTCCGGCTTCTTCCACCACTAAAACTGGTCGGCATAAAATAGCTGAAATATGGCTGATAGTGGCTTTAGCACAATCAATCTTAAATCAATCAATCTTGCAACTGATTGGCTTTGGTTAGGGTTATGAGTAATTCATGACACAAGCAAGCAACATTTGCTTAGCTATATCGTAGAGCTCATTGTAATCTGGACAAAAACCGGCATTTTGCACATCACTGGCAACATATAGATGTATCCAGTACACTCCGCCACGACCAAAAGTTGAATTCGCGCAAGTTTGTGGGTTTATGTTACTCGATTTATGGTTTTTGATAATGATCTTTCCTAACACTTCATTAAATAAGGACTATCTTTGTATAACACATGAATTGCCAATTAATGTCACATTGTATAGAAGACAATGTCGTGATTATTTCTTCTGATGTAAGATTATAATGAATGGCAAGACAATTTTGAATGTTGAATTTAAATGCTTCAAATTCAATTTTCACATGCACTATAATTTTCATTTAAAACTAGACATCTTCAAGCTTTTGTTTGGTATTCCTTTCAACTAGATTCAATATTATTTCTGCTTTTTTTTCCCACAGCACATGTATTATTTGAATGTACACAACTACATGATTAAGGCCATTGCGCGTAATGTCTTCATACGCAGTAACTTGTGTATAATTGATTGGTTGTTTGGGTTTGTTTGATGGTGCTTAACACCACTTTCAACAATATTTCAGTCATATCGTGGCGGTCAGTTTTATTGGTTGGGGAAGCCGGAGGACCCGGAGAAACCACCGACCTGTCGCAAGTAACTGACAAACTTTATCACATAATGTTGTACACCTCACCCTGATCATGATTCGAACTCACAACATCAGTCGTAATAGGCACTGTTTGCCGAAGTAGTTGTAAATCCAACTACCATACGATCACAGCAACTAATTACTTCATATTATATGTTACATGTAACTGTTCGGTGTATTTCACCTTTTTGTGCGTTTAGTAATTTGAGGTGAAAATGTGGTTGTTCGTTTTCTCGATATTGGTGGAATCGTTTACCATTACTGTTGTAACTTTTCCGTTCACAAGTATTTGTAGACTACCAACCCCACTATTTGCCTATCTTTGTACCGGTTATTTATTTTATTTTTGTAATTTTCATTTTCTTGGTACCCACAGGTAACCTTGTGCATATGTCATTTAATCAGCATATTGTTTTCGCGAATGATGCGTTTTCTTGAAATTTTGCAAAATACACCCTTTAGATAATAAAAGTAAACATTTTATTTACGTAGTTGTAATCTTGTTAGTGTGTCTCGCTATACATTTTCGTCCTAATTATTTGCTTTTAAAGTTATCTTTTATTTGTATTTTGTCAAACATCTGAACAGAAATTACTATTTTCGGCTTCCATAGATAGATAACATTTAATAAAACTTGGATATAAAAAAGAAATAAATGTACGACCTTGACATACGGTCAAACCTGCCGTAACGGTCACCTTTATATAATGGTCACCTGCTCATAATGGTCACTTTCGTGCTCTCCCTCTGCATTTTACTATATATTTTAATTCGATATAGCGGTCACCTGTTCAATGCGGTCAGCGGTCACCATTTATAAGTAATTTTCAGTGTAAAACCCTATGTATTACGATCAATTTTATTTTAAAAATAATACCGGAAGTGATTTTTCTCAAATGTACCAAAAATCCTGAGGTGTTACAAAATATATTGACTAATTTAATTAATTAAATAAACAAACACATTTTGTTTTGTGAATCGTAAATGACATAAAGGACAGTTTATCCCCGGGCGGTATTGGGGATTTTTATTCATTACGACAAGAATAGAAATTCACTCACCAAAAATATTTTGTATCTAGTACATCATGTCAAAATCATCAACATCCGTAAATAGGAAAGCTTTGAAATTTGACAACAAAGTGAAAGCGATAAATCATTGTGATGTTGGGAAAAGTTGTCGGACTGTGGGCGAGGAGATGGGTGTTGGTCATACCCAGATAATGAACATTCTTTAAAGAAAATGCGTGATTCTTTACGATTTTGAAAACAACGTTCCCAGTTCAACCTCGTGTTACTGGAAATTTACGATTTTGAAACATGTATATGATATTTAGATTAGATTTTGTCGGTTAAACACGTTAGCAGGTAGGTTTGTATGATATTATTTAAAGTTGATATACTAGTATATATTTAAAGTGGAAATTTCAAATGCAAGCAAAGCTGTAGCTTATATGTTAAGATATTATTTGCGATTCTTACATTATATAGCAGCCGTCTAAGCTTAAACAACACGAGAAAATAGAACAGATCTGTAGGAGGTGACTGCTGTATGATATATGTATAACCAACGCTTTTCACTTCTTATATCATGTCTTAAAATACACTATATGTGTTTGTTCGCGTATTATGGTGTTCAACACATACGTACTGGTATTGTGTTGTGTTTTTGTTTTGTTTTTCTTCGTCTTGCGTACCATATGTTGCCAGTTTCTCTGGATTTTCCATGCTTGATTGCCTCTTCGGTATTCTCTAGCATTTATTTAGATAACGATATCTACACAGTATCCTGGATTTTGCTAAAAGGTTCAATAAGTAGACCGACAATTTCTTTTATAATTTTCTACAATATTGATTTAAACGCACCGATTATACATATATGCAATATATTTCATAAGTTAATTCCGTCGGTCTATCAAATACATATCATAAAAATGAATGATAGTGTGCTATTTAAAGAGACAGAACTAACAAGGCTGAGGATGACAAACATAATATATATACGAGGGTTAGAAACGGACAGAAATAAAAACAAATCAGAGAATTTCAAAATCGTTTCTCCCATGTAATATCATTTGTGAAAATGGCTACTTCATCAATATTTTGAATGCTAAAACATGAATAAATATGAAACCATAGGTCAAATTACAGTACGATTTTCATTCGTATACAATTATTCTACAAATGTAACATTTATAGTACATTGTATATGTTATTGCAGGCTACCGATGCATATAAAGTAAAACATATAATTTAATTGATAGATTTATGGGTGTATGGTGTTTAGCGCAACTTTCAACAATATTTCAGTTATATCGTGGTGGCCAGTTTTATTGATGGAGTACCCGGAGAAAACAACCGACCTGTCGCAAGCCACTGACAACTGTATCACATAATGTTGTACGCTTCACCCTGATCGAGATTCCAACTCACAACATTTTTTAGTTTTAGGATTTTTGAAGGATCCTGACAATTTTGCAATGAACGGGGTTCGAACTCAAAACAGTTTAATTTCGTGGTCATTTTAATTTAGGTGAGCGTTGTGTTTAAGGTACCTACTTTCTGCATCACTATTCATGCCATTGCGCATTATTTATTAAAACTATAGAAATAAATTGGGTTAGGGTATGAAGATCCATGTTTGCATCACTATGTCGAATTGCGTTCATATAACTTAAAGTATATATCCTTATGATAGATATTCATACCGGAGCCGTATGGGTATGATAGATATTCATACCGGAGCCCTATGGGTATGATAGATATTCATAACGGGGTACTATAGGTATGACAGATATTCATACCGGAGCCGAAGGGGTATGATAGATATTCATACCGGAGCCGTATGGGTATGATAGATATTCATACCGGAGCCCTATGGGTATGATAGATATTCATAACGGAGCCATATGGGTATGATATATATTCATACCGGAGCCGTATGGGTATGATAGATATTCATAACGGAGCCGTATGGGTATGATAGATATTCATAACGGAGCCCTATGGGTATGATAGATATTCATACCGGAACCGTATGGGTATGATAGATATTCATACCGGAGCCGTATGGGTATGCAGATATTCATACCGGAGCCGTATGGGTATGATAGATATTCATACCAGACGTATGGGTATGATAGATATTCATATCGGAGCCGTATGGGTATGATAGATATTCATAACGGAGCCCTATGGGTATGATAGATATTCATACCGGAGCCGTATGGGTATGATAGATATTCATA
>MJUT01024464.1:60873-88005 GCA_002080005.1 Gigantidas platifrons
AGATTGTTTGTACATATATCAAAGATGTGCATGTGGTAAGGATTTTGATTTTTGTGCATTTTTACTAAAAATATAGATTGTTGAACTTAGCCATTTTTGTGTGAATATGGCAAAAAGGGTACATGGTTTGTCTGCGCAACTCCTCCTACAGTTTGTAAGTTAGGAAGTTTTTACATTGCAGAACATTTGTACTCATATCAAAGATGTGCATGTTGTAAGGATTTTGATTTTCATGAATTTTACCAAAAAATATAGATTGTTGAACTTTAGTTATTTTTTTTTATTTGTGAATTTGGCTGAAAGGGTACATGGTTTGTCCGTGCAACTCCTCTTACAGTTTTTATGCTACGACGTTTTTATTTTTGTTGAATGTGTTAAACATTATAATTTGACAAATGATATATTTTCGGTGTAGACTTAGTTTTCAATAATCTTGGACACAGTCAGAGTAAAGCGGGGGGTATTAGTTCCGCTATGCGAACAGTTCTAGTTATCTATTTGTATCAATATACTTTAGACTGTTCAATGTAGGGTCAAATCAAATATCTGTAAGAAAAATATTATTCACAGCTTCTCAGCTAAGCACATGATATTAGTAAAGGAAAGACCGAACCAAGACAACATGTCTGTGTTTGTTGGATTTTTTAATAAAAAAAAAATCAATAAGAATGTAATTTTGATTAGATTGATCTACATAAGGACTGTTATTTCAGTATGAAATGCTAAAGATAAAAAAAAGATAAATACTGGGTTTTTGTGTCAATAAAAATCAGTAAAAAAAAACTCCTAACATTTACATACTAATCTTATATGAAAGCAATATTCATTTAAAGATATAAAAAAAAATATATACCAGGTTTTTGTGTTAATAAAAGAATCGAGAAAAAAACACAACATGTACCAAGTTATATCCTCCCACAGGGGCTTGGATCGCTTTCATTGAGGTCACGCGGCCTATATACCCTATATACTATATATAGTATATAGGGTATATAGGCCGCGTGACCTCTAAGTATATAGGGTATATAGGCCGCGTGACCTCAATGAAAGCGATTCAAGCCCCTGTGGTTTTGTGTTTGAGAAAGTTGACCAAGAAAATGACCTAGGGATGTTACATAAACATTAGCAGTCTTATTGTATTTATTTTATATGTATATTAAGGGAAGATCATTCCTTTATTTAACAATTATTAGGTTGTCTATAGGTATTGATCTTTGATCATTAAGATCAAATTCAATACAATGAATACAAATTGTACTGAATCTGTATTTTAAGTCATTTGAAACATTGATTTGAAAGGGAAAAAAACTCCTCAAACATTGATTTGAAAGAAAAAAAACTCCTCAAACATTGATTTGAAAGAAAAAAACTCCTCAAAACTCAAAGAAAAAACATCAAGTGTATTTGAAAAGTAACTGACATTACACGCCCCCTAGCCCTATCCCCGATATTAAAACTTTTCTCAAATAAAAATTCATATTTCTTGACCAAAAATACGCATTTTACACTTCCACAGACCAGGAACGGTTTTTTGTTTTACAAGTACATGAAATCTAATGGTGTAGCATAAAACACTTAAAAGACTTATTTCAAGCGTCTAATTAACCACGTTTAACCTTTTCATCGCTGGGGACGTGACTGATGAAACAATAACTTAATAAGGTATCACTTCTTCATTGTCAGTTTGTGATGCGTATTAATATACATAGAGAAAATACACCAAGACCCGAATCGGAGACTTGTGGTTCCAACCGTTCAGTGTTTTCCCTAAGAACAGACAGCAGGCCAAATTGCCTGGTTCAAGCACTTTTTTGGTCGGTTCAAATCATAAATTTTATATAGAAATGTACTTGGAAATCCAAGTGTGGCCTGTTCAAAGTTACCTTTGACCTCTTACAATGAAAATTAGGGAAAACACTGACCGTTTGTTCGTAATTTACATTGAATGTACCCGAAGTAACATATACTGAAATTATTGTTCATAAATTGAGTTGAAATTATGGGATAGATTACTCACGTGTAATTAGTTTGAATAAAGTGAAATGTATTTTCCAGATAATGTCGGTGAAGATTCCAAAGGAGAGCCTTTGGCAGAATATTATGAAAAAGACTGTATTAAATGGATTAATTGGACTTACTTTGTTTGGTGGAGTGTTAATGACATATAGAGTGTATGAATACTATACAGGTAAAGGTCAATAGGTCACCGGAATAAAAGGTTACTCCATTTAACAAAAAAATGGATATCTTATTTAGTGCACATGACATGTTTCTGGCATGACCTTCATCAGATACGCTGACCGTCAAATTTTTTACCTCTTGTAAATGTTATTCCATTACGTTAAACAGAAAGGAATATTCTATTTTTAGCTCACCTAACCCAAAGGGTCAAGTGAGCTGTTGTCATCACTTGGCGTCTGTCATTCGTCTGACATGTACTATTTCAAAGGTCTTCTCCTCTTGAACCACTTGGTCTGAATTACAGTTTAGCTCAAAGCGAATGGATTCTCTATCGTTTCCCCCCGATATCGGTGTGCCGCCGTTAATTTCAGACTTTGCTCCCAAAATCCTCCCAAGCTGGTCCACCCAACACCGCGTGGTTTATGACCCTCCCAAATGGTTTATGGTCATCTAGAGTAATACAAATGTTTAAATACCTCCGGTAGTTAATCTGATTAGGATGTCGCGTGGAACTTTAAATATTTACCTGTTGATATACCCCTATACGAGATAGTGATTCCGAGAATGTTACTATTTTTATCACAAGGGAAATCCCGCGGAACAGTCTGCATTTTAAATAAAAAAATTAAGTCGAACACAAAATATTTTAGCCTGCTGAAAAAAGTCGGTAGTGCAATTTTCAATGAAATAATTTCATCACAAATTTTTATTAGCACCGCATTCGAATATATCGTTCTGACTAAGCCCATGCATGATGGGGTACTGGCAATTGACATATGTCCATACCCCTATACGAGATATTGATTCTGAGAATGTTACTGTTTTTAGCAAAAGGGAAAACACGCGGAACCAGGAAAATATTATAGTTTGCCGAAGATGACAAAACCCGGGCGTCATGCTACTATAATGCAATTTTCAACCTCTGATTTTTTTTATCAGAAATAATGCAAATTTACAGATTCTTTTACAACCTGTAATTGTATATTTATGAAAAAAAACAAAAACAAACAAAATATAGAGTTACACGTATGTGATACATGTACATGATCTCTGCCAACATAAGTTTTTATTTTAATATTTTTTACTGAATGTTTAGTATTGGACTTCCGGTGTCAATGTACACAACAAAAACTCCTAATCGATTTGTGCCGTTTTAACATACGATCCTCAACTTAAAAAAATCTTAACATTTTCTGTAAAAGACAGACATTAATTCAATTATTTTTATTAAATGCAGAGGCAATTACTTCTTTAAAATTAAATTTGTTTTCTTTCTTTATTTGCTGCTGTCAGCATCATGAAAGAAAACGATCTGCCTCTATATATTTATGATATCAGACAGATAATGGGGTACCGAACACCAGTATTAATTCAGCCGTTTCCTTGGCGTCTCCATATTACAATTACTTATAATCTACCTCATCTACGACTATGATATGTTGACGTTCTCACAGTAATAGCGTAAACACCAGAAGTCGTCTGCCAAGCATTTCAGACGTCAAGACACGAAAGAGACGGAACGTGGTCGGAATTGACATGATTCGAAGCAACAGTATTAAGCCACATTTTCCCACCAAATGAGCTTGACTTTGAATAGGAGTTACATTTTTTTTTAAATTCAAAGTTAAATTATTGTACCATTTACCAATGAAGCACTAATCACATATTTTTTTCTTACAGTTATCAAACCTCTGAAAGAAGAGAGAATTAAAATAATAAGAGAAGTAGAAATGCTAGCTCAAAAGGAAGCTGATGAACTGTACGCAAGAGAACATCCACATTAGCAACAACGAAAAGCAGCACAGTAATTGAGAAAAGACATTGTTTTGTAATCATGAAATGGATATGGTAATTGATCAGGAAGATAATAAGTGCATCAGTGTTCTACTACTGTGATATATTATGTTCTTGCACGATTGTACAATCAAACCTATATTAAGAGGTCACCTTTGGGACAAAGCAATAGTGGTCTTTTAAGACAGGTGACCTTAAAAGAGGATAAATTCATATGTACTTTTCTATGACAGGACAAGAAAAAGGTGACCTTTTAATACAGGTGACTGCTTAATAGAGGTGACCACATAGGCAGGTTTGACTGTATATTTATGACAGGCATATTCAATGTGAGATTCGTGCATCTCACATCTCGTGAACTTTCTTGGCATCAGAATGTGAAAAATAATGCATTACAATGTGAAAACATTACCAAAAAAAAACCCATCAAGTTCCTTTATATTCACATTTTTTTTTTTCTATGATTAGGCCACACCAAATTGATGTCTTGTTTGATGGAATCGCCGCTCTGATTTTTGCCGATTTCTTATTTTTATTTTTCATCCGGAAAAATCATTTCCGGTCCGGTATTTTTGTTATATTTTGTTAGCGGTAAACATTTCCGGTTCTTTTTTTCGATGTGAAGCCTTGTAATAAAATGTTTATATCCCAATTTCTTTTGATATCCCCTATAATGTAAGACTGTTGGTGTATCTTGTAATAAATCAAAAGGATCATTCATAGGCAGAGTATCGATACAATATCTTAATTCTCATAACCAGTGTAGTAACATGTACAGTACAATTATTTTCGGAAAAGGAAGAAACGAAAGTTTCATCAGAGTACGGGAAATTCGGGGACAAAAACAGAATGGGGAACAAGAAGACAAATAACAACAAAGAACAATATCACATAAAAAACTAAATAAAAACATTGAACAGCAACACAGACCCCTACAAAAGCTGGGTGAACTCAGGGTGCTTCAGAATGGTTAGCAGTTGCTGCTTCTTGTACAACACCCGCCATGTTGTTCATCGTCAATGACATGTATATAGAATACAGTGGTTTCCATTCAAACGGTTTTAGCCAGACACATTATAATTTTGCACAATATTTTCAAGATATCATATACTGGACACAACCAATCAAAACTAGTTCCTTTTGCAGGAAAAACAATTTTGCTTCATCATTTTCATAAAAAATAAAAATAAAAAAAATTCACTCGCCACCTCACTATTTTTGTCTGGAAAATCCGAAGAACAAGAAATTGTTTTGGTGTGGCCTTATATGGACAAAACGCATATGATCATAATCAAATATCATACTTATTTTTCATTAAACCACATAGTTTAGGAGAAAAATATTAATTCCAATGGCAACCATTTTAAAGTTGGACATGCACATTTGATTTTTGGCCTGATAGTGTGAGAAATGTAATCAGTGATGGTGATAACATAACATGAGACAATACCGGCCTCGTGTTCACATTTTTCATCATCAGAAACTTGACAAGCCTTGTTTCTGACTGGAAAATGTGAATCATCGAGTGGAATTGTTCCATCTCACAATCTAGACCATGTCTGATTATTATAATGTGAAAGATAGTAGTATAGAGTGTGATTGTCTAAATTGAACCATGAATAAACTAGAATTCTGTATAAACAGCATTTCAGATTTGAACGATATAAGTAGTATGCATTGTATGAAAACTTAACTTTGTATTTGAAACTCCCAAGTGTTATATCATAATTCTGTTGAAACCCATAACAGTGCTTTATTGTGATGTAGAAAAAATATATTTTTCATTCATTAGCTAAATGTGTGTTCTGCAATTCTTTTTAGTCTGGACATGTGGTCAAAACTTTCTCTTAAGCTGAGAGCTGAGTATTAATGTGTTGTATAATTACTAAAATAACTGAAGAAATATTAATGTATCAACAATCGGATTAAATTACACTACTCTCTTCCATAACATCTGACAGAACCTGAATACAGGTCATGTCCAGATGAACTTTCATATATGAAATGAATACATTTTAAACTTCTGAAACAAATAAGCCAGTCTGTCAAAGAGCTTTACTTTTGTAATGCAATGATCGAAAACCATCAAGTTGCTGTTTAGATTTTGCCAGCGATGTTTTCTTATGCTGATCACGAGGTCATCTAGATATGACCTCTAATTGAGTTCCGTCAGATATTTGAGGGAGCGTTTTATATTGTAACAGCTGATTTTAATCAGACTGAATTTTTAATTAACCAATATAGTTTTGGTATCTTTAGATATGAAATTTATATATATTTTATACGATGTCTGAAAAATGGGAAATTGTAAGAAAATAATACTGAGTTCTAAAAGTTTACTTGAAATTAATAAAAGCTGTAATTGTTACTCTGTAAATTAAAAAAAAAAAAAAAAGACATTTGTTTAAAGCACTAAGCCATATCAACACAGTCTTCGTGATAACCCACTTGCCCGAAAAATTTGTTTTACTAGTTTGGCTTTTGGTAGGTGAAAAAAATGAAGGCAAACATGTTTTCATTGCAAACGCAACTAGGCCATCCTCCCCCTTTACATTACTTAACATCATTGTACCCAAGATTATCTTAATGTTTTGTAAACGGAGATAATAAAAAATGGTAAAAAGAATACGCTGTAAAGGGAGATAATATTAAAAGAGTTTCCTCCCTTTCTTAGATTAATAAATATTTATCTTCCATTGTGGGTGTACGAGTTATGTTTTCATATTTTTTAGAAGGAGAGTTGTAAAATGAAAGAAACGCAAATGTTTAATATACATGTATCAAATGTAGTGCTATTATTATTTTAAGAATGAACGAGTTGAATATTTTTGTGTACCATTTTGTAAATAAATACATTTTACTTTATTATTATTCTGTTTTATTTAGATATAATTTCCAAGTAATTGGCTAACTTTTAGAATGAAATGAAAATCATGTAAATTGTTGAGAACTACCCCTGTAACATTTCAATCAAGCCAAGACAAACTAAATAGGCACCACTTAAAAACCCTGTTTAATAGTGTTTTTTGTAACCAGATGGTCCTGTTTTCATAAATTTTCCTTAGTCGTGGGTAACCTGTCTATGTCTTTGAGCAGACAATTTTTGCATATTTTTATACTCCCGCTCAACAAGAGTCGGGGGATATATAGGGATCCTCATGTCCGTTTCGACCATTCGTCACACTTTTGGTTTCTGGATAATAATTAAGGTACCGCTCAACCAAATCCGTTCAAACTTTAACACAATGCTGCGGACCATTAAATACAGGTTAGGTTCGATTATGGTGTATTTCACATTAACTGTTCCTGAGTTATGGCCCTTTTTAGCTCACCTGCCCTTTGGCCAGGTGAGCTTTTGCCATCAGGTTTCATCCGTTGTAAACTTTTCACATTTTAATCTTCTCCTCAGAAACCACTGGGCCAATTTAGACCAAACTTTGGTGGAATGGTCCTTGGATGGCTCCCTTCCAAAATTTGTCCGGTGATCCCGACTTCCAACCAAGATGGCCACCAAGCTAAAAATATAAAAAAGGGCAGATGAAATTTTAATTGTCCATTGCTGCTTTAGTATAAGTCAAAATGAGCTCAAATTTTAACTGCAGCTACATGGCAAGGAGTAGTTTAACATATATTCTGTTTTTAGCTCACTTGGCCTTTAGACCATGTGAGCTATTTTGTCCGTCGTCCGTCCGTCAACATTTCACATTTTAATTTTCTCCTCAGAAACCACTGGGCCAATTGCAACCAAACTTTGGTGGAATGGTCCCCTTCCATAATTGTGTCTGATGATCCCGACTTCCGACCATGATGGCCGCCAAGCTTAAAATAGAAAAAAAAAGGGGGGATGAAATTTTTTTTTAAATCTTCTCCTCTGAAACTACTAAGCCAATCTCAACCAAACTTTGCTGAAATGAGGCTTGGGTTGTCCCCTTCCAAAAATGTGTCCGGCATTTCAGACCTCCGACGAAGATGGCCGCCACAGCCGAACTTAATTTAACATAGGACCCTATGGGAAATTCCCATCAAAATCTTCTTGTCTGAAACCATTTGCTCAATAAGAACTAAATTTTGATGAAATAGTCATTGGATGGTTCTCTTCCAAAAATGTGTCCGGCGGTTCGGCCCTTCGACCAAGATGGCCCCCACAGCCGAACTTAACTTAACATATGACCCTATTGGAAATTCACATAAAAATTTTCTCCTCAGAAACCACTGGGCCAATTGCAACCAAACTTTGGTGGAATGGTCCTTGGATGGCCCCCTTCCAAAAACTGTGTCCGGTGATTCCGACTTTCGACCAAGATGGCCACCAAGCTAAAAATAGAAAAAAGGGGGGATGAAATTGAAAAAAAATCTTCTCCTCTGAAAATACTGAGCCAATCTCAACCAAACTTTGCTGAAATGATCCTTGGGGGGGGGGGGTCCCCTTCCAAAATTGTGTCCGGCATTTCAGAACCCCGACCAAGATGGCCACCATAGCCAAACTTAATTTAACTTTGGACCCTATGGGAAATTCCCATACAAATCTTCTTGCCTGAAACCATTAGCTTAATTGGAACCAAACTTTGATAAAATTGTCATTGGACGGTTCTCTTCCAAAAATGTGTCCGGCAGTTCGGCCCTTTGACCAAGATGGCCCCCACAGCCGAACTTAGCTTAACATAGGACCCTATGGGAAATTCACATAAAAATCTTCTTGTCTGCAACCAGTTGCTCAATTGGAACCAAACTTTGATAAAATATTCATTGGATGGTCCTCTTCCAAAATTGTGTCTGGTGGTCCCACCCTCTGACCATGATGGCTGCACAGCTGAACTTAGTTTAACTTAGGACCCTATGGGAAATTCACATAAAAACCATCTTGTCTGGAACCAGTAGCTCAATTAGAACCAAAGTTTTATGGAATAGTCATTCGATGGTCCTTTTCCAAAATTGTGTCCGGCAGTCATGCTCTCCCACCAAGATTGCCACCACAGTGCAGTTGCGTTGTTATTGAAAGCAGCTTTGATCCAGGTGAGTGATTACAGGCTCCTGGGAGCCTCTGGTTCTCTTGGAAAATAGGGACTTTTTAGGTTTTCAGATGATATTTAAAGTATGGCTCAACCAAATCTTTTCAAACTTTAACACAATGCTGTGGATCATTAAATACAGGTTAAATTCGATTACGGTGTATTCCACATTTACTGTTCCCGAGTTGTGGCCCTTTTTCTCTTAGAAAATAGGAATTTTTAGGTTTCCGAATATTTAAAGTACCGCTCAACTAAATCTTTTCATACTTGAACACAATGCTGTATACCATAAAATACAGGCTAAGTTTGATTATGGTGTATTTCACATTTACCGTTAATAATTTATGGCCCTTTTAGAAGGCAGGGACTTTAAAGGTTTCTGGATGAAAATTTTGAATGCGGGGGTAACTGTGATCACAAGATCAACTTTCTCTAGTTTTTAGAGAAAAAAGTGAGTTATCGTCGTTTAGTACCAAATGAGCCATTTTTCAGCTAAATCGTGGCTAGAACAAGTCACAGTTGATGAGATAATGATGATGAAATCTGCTTTGTACTAGAGCACGCTTAGTTGGATTTTTATATTGCTAGCTCACTCAAACAACAGTCTGCAGGTAAACATGTTGCTCCACTCTTGACACATTATCCTGATTCCAAGCCAATCGGTCTTTAGTCTTGCTCTTGAATACTGCATGCTTATTGGAGAAGCAGCAAATATCAATTTCATAATCATTGGTTTACCCGACAGACCCGAACCACACTCGAGGCGATCTTGCTAACTATTACACCACTGATGCTGTTCTATAGAGGGATCATCATGTTACTCTATAGGGTTCACTAATAAAAGTCAATAAAACAAAGAAAATGTCTTTGAAATATATTTTATTTTTACAAAACATGCAAAACAATGTCGATGAGATCAGTAATCATAAAACTATTTGTTAACCTGATCATTAAATCACACACTCTCATTCATACACTTACAACTCATTTAGTCAAGTATTTGTACAGCTATGTAAAAAGAATAAATCATGAATTCAATGTATCCTTGTGATTGATACTTTCTTTGTTTGTTCAGAATGAATTTCGTAAATGTTGCATTGAGCAACCCACAAAATGATCTCATTGTAAATGTGCTTAACCTAACGAAGTCTCTCAAATAAAGTGAGTGAGCGATTGTTGTTTAATGCCAACTCAGCAATTTTCCTTGTACAATCCAAAAAACGATATAGACCCTTTCACGATAACTGCTGTCCTGCATACATCCAGGATATTTGTGAGTGGTAATAATACCATTTCTGGTAAAATGACGTAGAACAATTAAATGAGTTTATGATGTAACGATTTTTCTGCGAAATCGTCATTTTTCCACTCACAAATGTCCCGGATGAATATAGGATCAGTTATCATGAAAGGGTCAATTGTAAATGTGCTTAACCTAAGAAGTCTCTCGAATAGAATAACTCTATTCAGTGTGTTTGTCTAGTTGGTACAAGTGCACATGAAAACATCCATTATAAATATATTATAATTTGTTCAAAACTTGATTTGGTTGAAAAAATCTCTCATTAGTATACCAGGTATTCAACCATATTCCACCACTTTTTTTTCAATGAAAGAAAATATACAGATTTCTTAGATTAACTCCCAAATAATTGATCTGCCAAAGTCTCCAAATAATTTTATTATTGTAGCACTATAAATACACCATTTGCACATTTCTGACTGGATTCTAAAATCATATGTTGTTTCATGTTTTTGTAGGGAGTTACTTCCCTTTAATGATTTATACTTGTAAAATATTTTTTGAAATAGGAATTACTTCCCTTTAATGATTCATACTTGTAGAAAAAATGTTGAAAACATTTTCCACCCCAAAATATATATGTATGTAAGTGAGACTCCATCAGGTAAAACAACATTTGAATAATATTTTAGGATTTTCAGTGATTTATGGTGTTTAACACCACTTTCAACAATATTTTAGTTATATCGTGGATGGAAGGCTTATTGAAATTGAAATAAAGATTGAAAAATATCAATACTAAATATTTAAATGCTTAAATAAGACTGAGGACTTTGAATATAATAATACAACTCTTCTAAACATTGATCTGACAACAAATTAAGAGGTCATTTCATAGGACAACAACTACTATAGTATATATTTCCTGTAATTTAGACATCTAGAACTCTCAGAAGTATTTAGACAACTAACATATTTCTCAAGTTTTGTGACAACAATAATTTTTCTGTGATAATTAAAGACAACAATATTATTTTTCAGAGGTTTGTTACACAAAAATTGCATCTTTCTTAAAATTAAAAAAGACAAATATATATATTTCTGAAGTTAATAATATCTTTTTATGAGGTCGTTTGAAAACAAATATCTACGAGGTATTAAAACTAGTCCTGTTAAAATTTTCAATATTATATTTAATAACTTTCACACCAATGTAACAAAAAAAAAAATAAAGAAAAAACAAAATCTATCACAATTACGAAAACAATGCACTATTAAATATAGAATAAAAATATCTTAACACTATTCTCCAAAACGTCTTACAATCAGCAGATGGCCATTATATATTTAACATCAGGTTGAGGGTTATAGTGTTTAACACCACTTTAAACATTATTTCAGTTATATCGTGGTGGTCAGTTGTATTGATGGAGGAAACCGGAGAAAACAATCGGCCTGCCGCAAGTCACTGACAACATTTATCACACCTCGCCTGTGCATGATTCGAATTCACAACGTTAGTGGTGATAGGCTCTGACTGAATAGGTAGTTGTACCCTCTCTTATAAGGCCACTCTTCTGTTACGAAAAATTAGCATTAAAAGAGGGGTAGCATCTCCTGGGGTGCACAATTTAAATTTAGTGTATTTTACTATTTCAATGTTCAAGTCTGATAAGAGGGGTGACCTTTGGTGAGAATGGTCCTATGAGGGGAGGAAAGGGGGAGGGGTGCTACTGTAAATATATTCCATCCAAGTTTTTAATAATGTATTTTCTTTTTATCAAAATCAGCAAATCAATAATTTTCTCATTTTGTTTAAATTAACTTTAATAGCAATATCATGATTTATGTAGACAATTGTAACATATTAAATTTTATTAATTTGTCAGGCAGTTATCAGACAAAGAAAAAAAAGATGTGCTACTGTATAAAGAAAAACCCCAAAAGACTGTCAAAATTCAGCTCTAAATCAACCATCTCTTTTTCACACTCAGAAACTCAGTTCACACACAACAAACAAACAGATTTTATATTTGTAATGACAAATAAATTTTAAGACACATTTTAAAGAGTAGAAAACACAAGTGTATGTCCAAACAGTTCAGACTTAAATAGTATTTATAATAATATGTCTAACATTAAGTACATCACATGACTTAATCATTATTTACAACCAACATTAACAACATAAATATTCATGAACCACAGAAAAATAAATATTCAACCTCCCTTTCTTTCTACGATTTTTCTATTGGATTTTGGAAATGTTCCGACAGTGTGGGATTTTTTGTTTTTTATTCTACTCAACACCCTAATAGAATCAAATTTAATATATTGCAGGGATGATCCTGGTTAGAAAATAAAATAACTGAAATCAATGAAAAATAGCTGAAACCATCTACACCTCCTTTAAAAATTTTCATTTTTTTTTTATCTGTTCTGACCATGTCCAGCAACTTTCGGAAAACAATTTTCAGAGAAAAACAGCTGAAATCAGTTAAATAACTGAGAAAAAAAATTCACATTTCTAGAATAACCGTCATCAGGTATGCTCAAAACCAAAAGATTGGAAAGCCAAATTATTTTAAGTTTTAAGAACAAATCTTTTTTTGTAATTTTAATAAACATTTGCAGAAATGGAGAGGTGTAATATTCATAATTACATATGCTGCCTTCATCTTTTAAAAAGATACAAATTTAAATAATTAACAAATGTATATCATAATTTCGTATCCGTCACTTCCATGTCATTTTCACAAAGATATTAAATAATTATCACAATAACAATGTAGAACCAATCATTCACCAATCAAATTACTTGTTATATAATTTTAAATAACACTGACCAATCGAAATACATGTTATTTAATTATATAAATGTATGTAGAACCGATTGCTGACCAATCGAAATACATGATGGATACCGATTAAAATGCAGGACTAGTAATTAACCAATCAAATCACTTGTTATACAATTATAATGTAGAACCTTTCACTAACCAATCAAACAAGATGAACTGTGAGCTAATGCTCACTTATGATACCCCCGCATACAAAATGTATATGTTCAATGTGTATAAAAACCAACTAAGTCGGCAAACAGGAAGTAGGAATCTGACAGGTCCAAAAACGCTTCCCACAATATGCCTATATGAAGTTTGTAACCAAATATCAGATTTCTGCCATCAATAGTTGCTGAGAAAAATATCTTGGAAGGACGGACAGAGGTAAAACAGTATACCCCTCTTCGGTGGAGTGGGGGTATAATTACATGTTAAGACAATTAAAATGCAGGACCAGTCAGTCATTGACCAATCAAACTACTTGTTATACGATTACAATGTACAACCATATCACTGGCAAATCAAATTGCTTGTTGTACAATCAAAATGCAGAATCAGTCAGTGAACATTTAAACTTCCCTGAAATGTTCAACATGACACTAGAAATTTAGAAGAGATGAAATAATTGATTGATGAAAAAAGAGGAAACCAAAACACCCTCACTTTTTTGCTCGCTGTCTGGACCAAGTTTGATACATTTTATATCCTAATATTTTGTTCAAAAGAGGAAACCAGCTGATATTGTAAGTGATTACTGCTCCTACTTTGCCCTATGACATTTATTTTGTTCAATTTCATTCAATATTTACTTGTTAAGCAATTCAGTATTTTTGCAAATTTTTCATAATACAAGTGACCAAGCTTGTGTTGATTATAGCAGTTTTTCAACCCCCCTCCCATTCTTTGAGGGAGGTGAAGCCATTATACAAATGTATATCAACAGGTTTAACCTTGATTTCACTGGAAAATTAGAATTTTATTTTCATAAAATAATTTTGAAGAAAATCAAACTAGATATATGGTTTTGTGTCAACAAGGACCAGAGGTGATTTTAATAACTACGAGTTACTTCTGTGGGTAGACATCAAATAAATTAATTTGCACTGAAGTCTATGTAGAATCACAAAGATTAAGTTTGGTTTGAACTGCAAACATTCTCAACATGCAGTCTATGTAGAATTCCAAGGATTATGTTTGATTTGAACTGCAAACATTCTCTTCATACAGTCTATGTAGAATCCTGAGGATTATGTTTGGTTTAAACTGCAAACATTCTCTTCATGCAGTCTATGTAGAATCCTGAGGACTATGTTTCGTTTGAACTGCAAACATTCTCTTCATGAACTCTATGTAGAATCCTGAGGATTATGTTTGGTTTAAACTGCAAACATTCTCTTCATGAACTCTATGTAGAATCCAGAGGGTAATGTTTGGCTTTACATCCTCCAAATATTTTCTTCAATTCAAAATTGCTAATCATTGATTAATCAATTACACAATGTGATGTCACTCTGGATACAAGAATTTAGGTCTAATACAAGTGATTCTAGGTTAGGTTTATGGTGTTTGACGCCATTTTCAACAAGTGATTCTAACAAATAAAGCTTTAATAAAAGAAAACATGGAAATATAGAAAACTCAGATAGTGTATTCTCAATTATCTTAATTGCACCATTGTTACATTTCATTATTGTTATTTAATATTAAAGTATAATCTAAATTCTAACATGACCTTCTTTTGCTTTGTTAACAAACGAGCGAGTTATCCATTCGGTATAATCTCATTAGCACATGCGCCGGTGAATGTAACCCGAATAATCCAGTCGTTATAGTACGCTCGCGCTGGTTGCTACATTAACTCATCTAGCGATAATGCCGATAGAGGGGAGCAGTATTATTAGAGTTATATAAATTGTGTGCGACATTTTCCGCAAGAGTAAATATAAATTACCGTCTTCCAATCAAAGTATACTACCATATTTGTACTAGTCTTAGACATATCAGAATCGAAATAAATCATGGAAGCCAGAATGTGTTTTGAGCTTTAACATGGATTGGCAGATATTAGTAAATTTTATCCCTCGCTTCTGGCTCGGGATAAAATACTAATATCCGCCAATCCATGTTAAAACTCCCAACACATTCTGGCTTCCATGATTTATTTCTTAATTGACAAAATTCCTTTCTATTGTCCATTAATAGTGGCAATGAAAAATTAAATTATTTTGATAGCAACCAAAGGGACAATACAAGAAGAAATTGTTCAAGTGGATGATATTGTTTTGAAAATAAGTGTTGTAAACTAGCCTACTAACAATTAATATAATATATAAAGTCCAATAAAATTGAGATTCAGATATTTCTAATTTGAAGACATGATATATGTAATTTATAAAAAAAAACATTTACAAAAACATAGCACCAAACAAGTCAATAGCATACAAAAATAATTAAACCTTTTACTAGGAGTGCAACGATATACAGAATGACGATACATCGCGTTATCTTATTGACCACACAGTACACGGTACAATGGGTGCCAATTACGATATTGATGACGCAATACGACTGGGTGCTTCTTTAGTACCAAAAACTGTTAAAATCAATGAAATAAAATCACTTTTTTATTCCTAAATCAAAATTGTTTTAACTACATAAATATTGTGTTTTTTTCTTCAAATATTAGTTTTAATTTTCACGCACGTATGTGGCAAATCCTTAAGAAAAAAATGGTGACGCACACAAAGGTATACAAAATGTCACAATACGTATCGTGATACGTACCGTCACTTGTCTAAAATATCGCAATACATATCGTGAAAAAAATTATGTATCGTTACACTCCTACCTTTTACACACACATTCATAGTAAAGTTTGTTGTTACTATATCCAAAAAGATCCACTTTTGTTATGTTGAAGAACGATTCATTGTATTGAGTAAATTATTCAATATAGGATTGATTCTGGATATAAAATATAATAACTGAAAAGCAATGAAAATAGCTGAAACCATCTACACCCCCTTTCAAAAGGTCATTTTTTACCTATTCTGATTGTGTCCTGTAATTTTCAGAATTTTTTTTCACAGAAAAATAGCTTAAATCAGATAAGTACTATGAAAAAAAATCCATCCTGCATTATATTGAGTAAATTATTTAATATAAGGCAAAAAAATATTGAAATCCCCGACCCTCCCCCTTCTTAATCGTACATTAAATTTATCGAGTCATCTAGGATTTGAAACAACAAACTTTATATGAACAACATTTGATGGAATGATGATATTATGGAAGATTCTTGTCTCGATGAATAAATTAATTATTAAATGAATTCTGACACATTAAAAAAAATATAGAAATTTTTACATTTACTCTTATAAAATGAAAAATAATAATAATAATAATAATAAAGCTTCTAGAAAATGTCTCTTATTTTTTACACCTACAAAAACAAAAATTACAAAAATATACAGTAAAAAACGAATAAGTTAGTAAAGGAATCATTGATTATTCAATAAAAATATTTTAAAAGAAATCGCTTTTTTTTTATAGTAAATTTTAAACCTTCAATCTATATCAAGAGCCTGTTCCAGTTTGTGCACTCAACTGTATTCTCTGTGAATTAATCCCGGGTCTGTTATCAAACGACGAGACCTGATTATCGGGTGCCGTGACGAGTGACTGTGTTATATTTTGCAAAAGTTGTGAATCGGTACAGTTTTGTATCCCGTGAGCCGTAGTCATCACGAATTTTGAAGGATTAACAACATCATTTACAAATTGAGCACTATGAGAAGGAAATCCATTTTGGTAAACTTGATGTCCGTCCAAACTGGACTGCCAAGCGATTCTCGGAGTTCCTACCGAGGCCATTCCGCTAGTCTGATTTTTTATGGCAGAAACTGATGTCACTCTAGCCTGCTGAAGAACAGGAATTGTTTTGGTCCCTAAATTTTCACTACTACTACGCTTGTTAGTTATTTGGGACTGTTGGAAATTAATATTCTGATATGAAGACGACGCGTTCTGCGTCGTAGAAGATTGCACACTGTCTGTCACAAGGCCTGAAGAAGATGATGATGTCATTATATGAGACTGGAAAACGACAGAAGTAGGAACACTTGTAGTAGCACTATACAACACTTTCCCTTGAGGAGAATTCTGTTGTTGTTGTACCAGACTCGCATGAACATGTCCAAGATTAGATAACTTATTATGGAGAACATTGATAGGTAATCCTGAATTTGGTATATTATTTGTATGAAGAGTCGATAGTCCAGAATTAAGCTGTTGATGAGCGTTTGTATGTAAAATATTTGAAGGATGTCCTACTGATTGAACCATGGTTGATGTATGTGGTGAAGTCTGAACATGATTTATTCTTACAGAATTTGATGAGCTAGGTACAGAATAAACTTGCTGTCCTGAAGTTCGTAATATGTGCTGTACGATGTTCGGATGATGTCCTACTAACTGTACATTTTGTGTATTAGATATACTAGTAGGTATGCCGTTACCAGCTTTCGCCATGTGACCTGACCCATGTAAATTATGCACTAGATTGGCCTGTGAAGGAACTGGACTTTGTGTTTGTGTAGGAGGAACTGGACTACCTGCATTTGGTGTACTAGGGCTTTGCAAACTTCGGACCTGACCTTGAATATGGTTGATAGGACTTCCATGGTGTTGAATTTGTCCCACAGGACTTCCATGGTGTTGAATTTGTCCCACAGGACTTCCATGGTGTTGAATTTGTCCAACAGGACTTCCATGGTGTTGAATCGGATTAACAGGACTACCATGACGCGAATTATTTCTTATTTGATTCAACTGTGGATTGTTGACGGGGCTCATTTGTTGGGAATGAATCGGTCCAGGACTGCCCACTTGCTGAACTGAATTGATCTGATGTAACTGTCCGTGTCCAGCCATATTGCTCACGACAGTACCGTGATGTTGTTGGTTGTTTTGATGATATTGTGATATTTGATTGTGCTGATAGATTGGTGCTGTCTGAACACTCTGATTGGTTGCCACCGACGGTGACGATAAACTATTGTTGATCACATGCTCCTCCATAGAGCCATTCATGAGATCGTTTCCCGTGTTCGTTTGTAACGATGGCGATTGATTTGTTAAGAAAGAAGCTAAAATCCTGATTTGTTCATCATAGTCTGTGGTGGAACTAATGGATTGCTGAGCAAAATTTAGATCCATGTTAGCAGCCGCTAGATGACGCTCTAATTCATCCATTTCTTCTTTTGTTGGTTCTCCGTTTTTACCTGTAAAGAAACAAAGTGTCAGTATCTGGTGTTGTTATTTGTATTTCTGTTGCTATTTGTAAGAACTGTTAACAAAACATATATAAAACAAATTCATAATATAACTTAGGGGTTATACCGTGGTGGTCAATTTTATCGGTGGAGGAAATCGGGATACACAGAGAAAATCACTGACCTGCCACAAGTCACTGGCAAACTTTTTCACATAATATCATACACCTCGCCTCATTCATAATGTGTATGATAAAACCTTGTAATGGAAGATTATTTTTTTCTGAATTATTTTGTTTGTATGTGCCATATCTGATAATACGCCTAATCTATTGGACTTGTTTGTGATCATTGTGTATTTTTTAGGTTTAAACAGACCAGTTGGTTTCAAGGAAGAAGTTATTATATCAGTTTCATTTCTATAGTGTTCTGTATTAATATATGTTCTTCAGTGGCCAACATCTTGGATTTTCAATCTACCAGTTCCTATAGGGTTTTATGTCAATATATCTTATTCAGTGGCCACCATCTTGGATTTTCAATTTACCAGTTTCTATAAAGTTCTATATTAATATATGCTCTTCAGTGGCCACCATCTTGGATTTGCAATCTACCAGTTTCTTTAGGGTTTTATGTTAATACAGTTGACTCTCATTGTCTCGAACTCGGTTGACTTGAATTTCCGGTTGAGTCGAATTTTTATCGAAGTCCCGAACTTCGTTGTGTATAAATATATGTAATTTGACTCCTGTTGAGTCGAATTCGTACGAGTCGAAATTTTGGTTGTCTCGAATAAAAGTTTTGGGCCCAAGATGTAGAAAGCCATATTATTTACATTCGTTAAGTCGAATTTACCTGTCAAAACATGTGTATTACCTTGGGATTAAAATCGGATCACAGGTGAAACATCCGGTAATTGGCTTTGACATTTTTACCTTAGGCTATTTCACATGTTTATTTCACAATCTGTCAAATTAACTAGTGGTAATATTTGAATTGGCTTGGTATTATGACACAAGTTAGATGTGTACAATCAAAAATTATCGATTCATAATATTATAAGTGCGCTTGGGTCGGCATACATCAATGATTATGAAAAGTACACAACGGAAGCGTTTTATCTATTGTCGGAAATTGATTTTGATTAAAGAAGATGTATAATTTCTCACTTTTGAGAGATTTGAAAAAATGTTACTCCTAATTAGCAGTTGTAATAAAAGGGGAATTTTTTTTTTACACTTTATTGAATCATAAAAACACACAATTTATTGTAAATATTGCACAAAGAAAAATAATTCATGATGGGTGAAGTTTAATGAAAATGCAACAGCTGAAAAACATAATCATACACACAAAAAAGATATCTAGAAGTTATCAGTTGTTCCACAAGATTCAAAGAATTTAACAGAGAAAAGAAAAACAGCAACAAAAACATCGAATAAGTTTTAAATCGTTCCGAGTATCGGGACATGCGATGCTGGTTTTAGCTATTCAAAATTTCGCTCGAGTTGTCTCCCTTTCGTCATTAAACAAACTACACTTCCAGTTTTTGTAGGTCCTCTTGAGTCGAACTACGGTTGACTCTAATTTTTTCCATGGTCCCATCGAATTCGAGAAAACGAGAGTCAACTGTATATCTTATTTAGTGGCCACTATCTTGGATTTTCAATCTACCAGTTTCTATAAAGTTCTATATTAATATATGCTCTTCAGTGGCAACCATCTTGGATTTTCAATCTACCAGTTTCTATAAAGTTCTATATTAATATATGCTCTTCAGTGGCCACCATCTTGGATTTTCAATCTACAAGTTCCTATAGGGTTTTATGTTAATATATCATATTCAGTGGCCACCATCTTGGATTTTCAATCTACCAGTTTCTATAAAGTTCTATATTAATATATGTTCTTCAGTGGCCACCATCTTGGATTTTCAATCTACCAGTTTCTATAGGGTTTTATGTTAATATATCTTATTCAGTGGCCACCATCTTGGATTTTCAATCTACCAGTTTCTATAAAGTTCTATATTAATATATGTTCTTCAGTGACCACCAATGGCCCTACCACATGGAACAACAAACTATCAGACAACTGTTGCCTTGACAACTGCATTTTGTATATTTTTTAGATTATAAATACCTGAGAACATATCAAAAGTTTCGTCTGGAATTTTGTTCAATACATCCTGAAAATCTTGTTCTTCTAGTAACCTTGACGCTTGTTCTAATGGCAATTCTAGTCCTTTGTTCAAATTCAGATCTACAAATAGAAACAGTAAGATGACTTAAACTGAAACCTCTTTAACATGCTTTTCATCAAAGTTATTGTTGGTTGCATATAGTTAAAACCGTTACTGTGTGAAAATCTGCCTAACGCTACCATGGGTGAAGATCGAGGAGGGAGGCAGATCATAACCCTTGGTTGTCGAAAATGTGATTTAATGTTTCGTTTCATTTATGGTGTTTAAAGCCACTTTCAACAATATTTCAGCTATATTGTAGCGGTTAGTTTCATTGGTGGAGGAAATTGTAGTTTCCCGAAAAAACCACCGACCTGCTAGAAGTCACCTCGCCCGAGCGCAATTCAATTAGTGGTGGTAGGGAGCGAGTGATTGTTGTTTAAGGCCACTTCAGCAATTTTTTAGCTATATCATGGCGAGAACAAGTTTATTTTCAATGAGATGATGATGAGGTACGTTTTGTACTAGACCAACACGCTGAGTAGGATTTTTATAGAGCTAGTTCACAGAAACAACAATCCGTGGATAGACAGATTGCCCCACTCGGACACATTACACTGATTCCGAGCCAACCAGTATTTGCTCTTTCTCCTTAATGCTGCAAGCTTAGTGGAGAAGCAACAAATACCAATCTTAGTCTTTGGTTTGACCCGAACAGGGCTCGAACTCACGATCTACCGCACTGGAGTCGAGAACACTAACCATTACACCACCGATGCAGTTACTTCCCCTATTGGAAACATGCTACCATCTAAAACTAACAAATCTCATTACCTGCAGGTAAATTAGCAGCCAATACACTGTCAGGTAAATCTACCATAAAGTTTTTATCTACATCTTTATGCTCTTCCACCTTAAGTTGTTGTGGTACAGGTGTGGGAGTTGTCTTGGCAGGTACAACCTGTATTGGTGCACTGGGTACTGGACTAGAAGGTTTTGAACTTTGATCTTTGCTCTCCGGTATGGCCTTTGAACTTTCATCTTTGACTTGTGGTATCACCTCACCATCCTCCGATTCATCACTGCCACTGCCAGACTGATCCATTTCTGTATCGCCAGCAGTTTCTGTTATTTCTGTTAAATGATATTAAACATTAGTTCAATATCATGTATCTTACGTCCAGATTTTCAGAATGTTTTTCTTCAACATTTTATAATAACGTCAGCAAAGTTTTCAATTTGGTTGAGTTGGTTTTGAACAAAATACGCAGAATTGATAAATATCTTTTGAACGAAAATGACAAACCAGGAATATATGTTTAACTACTCATTGCGATGTAGCCATAGTTAAAAATGTTTTAGCTTATATTGAATTACAATGAAATGACTAAAAAAATTTCGAATTCGAGTAGCAGTAGCCATCTTGGATGGAGGCAGGTGCTGCCAGATACATTTTTGCAAAGGGTGAATTTGGCTCTGTGGTTTCAAAGAAGAAAATTTGTGAGTGATTTTTAGTAAAAAAAAATTATAGCTAATTCTGTCAAAATTCTGCAAAGGGAAAATTGTCTGCCAAAACCTGTAATCGGTGTTATATTACTCATTAAATTGCAGTTCAGTTGGTGGAAAAATGTGGCTTATTGTCTCTTAAGGTGTGTTTTACACCGTATGTTCTATTTATAGTAACAGCAGTCATGTTGGTTGGAGGGTGGGGTCATCTAACATATTTTTTAACAGGATCATTCAGGCTAAGTAAGTATGGTTAAAATTGGCCTAGTAATGTCAAATTAATTTTAAATGAAATGATGATGAGGTCTGCTTTATACTAGACCAACACGCTTAGTTGGATTTTTATCGACTTAGCTTAGTGAAACAACCATCAGCAGATAGACATGTCGCACCACTCGGATACATTATTCTGATTTGCCATTGCTCTTTCTCCTTAATGCTGCGTGCTTGCAGAGAAGCAACAAATACCAATTTCATAGTCTTTGGTTTGACCCGATTGGGGTTTGAGTTGAACCCATGATCTACCGCATTCGAGGCGAGCACGCTAACCATTACATCAACTGTGTTTTATGTTTACAGAAGAAGATGACATTGAATGCAAAGTGATGGAAAAAGCTGACATAACCCTTTGTGGTCAGGGAGTTAAAATACCTGATATAACAGTAGCTTCCCCCATAGCCATCTGTAAAGCTGCTGATTTCCTCTGATTCTTTTTCTTCTTGCCTTTTTTTGGAGGTCGTGTCAGAGCTGATGGCTTTGTTTTTTTACGAGGTCTTTTAGGCTTGATTTCATCTTCCTCTACTTTGTAACTGTCCTCCTGAAATAAAATATCCAAAAAAAATATATAAAATTATTGAACAGAAATTATTCTGCAAACCTTTTTTTTTGTTACCAAATAATAGGCTGTAGTTCTACATATTTTAGAACAGATAGTATGTTTTTGTTATCAAAAGAAAGTTTAAACTGTGATGGTCAAGAATTCCACCAATATCAGTGTACAGTTTACCTTAATACTTCATTAACTGTACAAATTTTCAAAAGACTTTATACATAATGCCCCTTTCAGCATGTTATCCACCATAATAAATCTAACATACATAACCTATTCTGCCAAGAGTTTCAACTAAAGTATCAGATCAGTTATTGAGTGAGTTTTGTTACTTTTTTTTGTGTGTGCAGTGTACCTACATACTTCATTTTACAGGTCAAACTTATCCACTAGTACATGTTTTGATATATATATAGATTCTCCTTCAGTTATGCGTGGGTTACGATATTTCTCCACTCAAGAGACTTAAATTAAAAATTTTAACCACAAGCCGTCACCCGAGTGGTTAAAATTTTTAATTTAACTCTCGAGAGTGGAGAAATATTGTAACCCACATGGGCAACTGAAGGAGAATTTATTTCTCCCATTATTTAACACGAACTTTATTTCAAAAGCCATCAAATGAGTCAAATGCAGGAAAAGGCATGAGACATTTTAATCCTCTAGAGGATTACAGATTTTTCCACCACTGGTTCAGCGGGGTTAAAACGCCGTAATAATGGGAGAAATATATATAACACCCTTTAGTGAAACCTGTCTATATCAATTCAAGCCTGAATAAAACCCAATCATGTACAAACCAACATTTTAAAAAGTCCCGATGTTTGAAATCTCTGTTAATTTAACCTGTATTAACCAAACGCCTGTCAAGGGCCCGGGTGGCTCAATGAGTTAGGTAGTTGGATTACCTAACAACTCATACAAGCCTATCACCAATACGGCATGGGTTCGCACCCTGCTTTGTAAATTACAAAAAAGGGTGCACTTGACTCGCAGCCGCAAGTGATAAAGTTTACCAGTTGCTTACCCATGGTCGGTGGTTCTCTCCGGGTACTCCGGCTTCTTCCACCACTAAAACTGGTCGCCATGATATAGCTGAAATATTGCTGAAAGTGGCGTTAAACACCAAATCAAATGAACCAAACGCCTGTCTATTCTGCACCTAAAAGCTGGTCCCAAGGAGGTTTGGTTTAGACAGGTTTCATTCACTACACAATAAATTTACATTAAAACTAACACAGTCTGTGACTTTAACACTAGTCTTGTTGCCCCTTGCAAGTAAATATCTGATCAGGCCAGTAAACTTAATTGATTTTTCATTGCAATTGTATACAGATATATCATGTTTGGGAGGGGTATTTGCGAAAAATACCAGTCCAGAGAAGAAAAATTTAGTCTCAAGACTGGTATTTTTCACAAATACCCCTCCCAAACATGATATATCTGTTTAGAACACTGGCTAAATAAATAATACCTTTTGTTTGTCATTTTCAGGACCTAACACCATGATGTATCTGTTTAATTCTACCAAATGATGTTACATAAAACGCACAACTGATAACGTTTTACAAATTTTGTCACAAGCGTCTCGGTGAAGAGTAAACACGGCAAATACGATTTTGCAAATACCATGAAAAAAAGTTAAATCTTATGCAAATACACCTACATGAAGTAAAAATTCTGCAAATTCACAATGCAAGGCCTGAATTTGTAAAAAAAATATCACGGCTATTAACCAATCAGAATCCAGCATTCTTATATATAAGGTGCTTAAAATCTGCCAGTTTTTGTAAGTTCTGTCCCAATCCTCACGATGAGCATCAGTGCTCCGGTCCAAGACCAGTAAAACTTTGTTCGGACCAGTAAATTTTTCATTTTTTATTTAGAACTATATAAGAATAAATTCAAGAATTTGATTCGGACCAGTAAATGCAAATTTTTATTTTGAGGACTGCGGTCCATTAACAAAATCAAGGACTGCTTTATAATACATCTACAACTTTAAAAATTCTTTCACCAAGACTTACCAAATCTCTAGCATGTTTTAAACATAGAGGTAGTTCGTGTGTATTGTCTATTACAGGTATACAACACTGTACATTGTCTAACGTCTTGGCTGTACAGTAGTCAAACAACTGCTGGTCAATATTGTACATGATATCTGATTGAAGTCAAGGATACATTTACATACCGTAATTACCTCCCTTTGTAATTCAAGGATTACTTTACATATTTACCTCCCTTTGTATTGTCCTATACATGTTTGATGGTGTGTAATGCCACTTTCAACAATATATCGTCCTATACATAATGTAACATACATGTAGATGTAAGTGTTGAAAGATGTCATGATGAACCACTAAAACTAACTGCAAATATCAGTTGCTTCAAATGGAAGAATATATTAATAGCAGTCTGTCAAGCACTTTTTGGCTTCAAAAAATTAGGAAATCAGGAGGGTTTTTAGTTAAAAATCAGGAGATTATCAGGAATTTTTGTTTATATAAAAAGTGATAAAACCATACAATAAACCAAACAAAATGGCCACCTTCCTCCCCTCTAAGTAAGAGCTTTCAGGCCATAATATATAAATTTAAGCATAGTGTTTTTGATTCCAGATGAAGGTCGTTATCAGAATGTCAGAATGTAATTGGCAGGCTAAAAGGTCTTACTTAGGCCATTTTCTGCACCTCCTTTTATTGATAAGATGCTTTACACTAAAATAATTTCAACATATTATTATGTTATTTTTTTTTGTGGGGAAAAGGTTCAGAATCAGGAGTTATCAGGAGTTTAACAAATTCAGGAAAAAATCAGGAACAGCTCAAAATCAGGAAAATCAGGAGTCGCTTGACAGACTGTAAAATAGGACACAGATACCAGAATGGAACAAGTCTGAAATAGAACTTGGCTTTTATGGTCCCTGACCTTGTGTATGAATTTCATTTTCAACTGATTATTTTAATGGAGACAAAATTATTCACAGGAAGTACAAACATGTGTATAACTTACTGCCCCCGATAGTGATAGGAGCATAAATATTACTCATTGTGAATATTTGCTATAGAATATAGAAACTAGTATTACTGTGAGCACAGCTCACTAAGATATACCCCCCGCTCCCAACATCTGTCCAACCTATTTCCATAACCAAAACATTACTGATTGTTCCGACCAAAAATGAAAGGAACCCTCCTCTATTACCCAGCCAATGATTATTTAGTAAAGTTTCACCAGATTCCATCATACATTACTAAAATTGTCCTATGACATTCGCTACGGGGGTATAAAAAGGTAATATAGCCTGCCAGACAAAATTATGACAGTGTATTCCTTAGAAAATCATGTATATATTACCCGTAGAAGAAGAGATCATAATTTATGCGACAGTTGGTTTTTTTAAGCTCACGTAAATCTTGTATGCTTATCAATGAAGCAACTGATGTTCAAGTCAGTTGAAAAGTCAAGAGGTTAACATATGTAATCCACAGTCAACACAGTCGTCACATTACACAGTGGATATATTTTGGTGGACCTATCATGTATGGCTAAAGAAATTTCTAATCCATAATAACTTAAGGTGACAAAAATATTGCCTTCTTTCATCTTGGACAAGTAATTTTTTCCATTAATTTTATGTCAAATCTTTGATTCTCCAACATAAGCATACCAATGGTCAATGAAAATTTTTTGCTCTTTCCTTTTTTTTTGTGTATCAAATTTATATCATTAAACAAAAATGAAGGATACGTTTTAAACAATGGTTAGCACATGGAACAACTGGATTTAAACACTGAACTTCTTCATCATTCTTGTACAGACACTGTCTTCTATCTAATCCTCTCCGCTTGTACCTGTAAAAATTATATGAAGTCCTTAACATTGGTTTTTTTTATTGATTTTTCGTGTTTAATGCCACTTTCAACAATATTTCAGGTATATCATGACGACCAGTTTTTAGTGGTGGAAGAAGCCAGAGTATCCGGAGAGAACCACCGACCATGGGCAAGCAACTGGTAAACTTTATCACTTGCAGCTGGGAGTTGAGTGCACCCTTTTTTGTAATTTACAAAGCCGGGTGCGAACCCCGCCGTATTGGTGACAGGCTTATATGAGTTGTTAGGTAATCCAACTACCTAACTCATTGAGCCACCCGGGTCCTTCCTTAACATTGGGAACTTAACAAACAAGCAAATATAATGCTAACAAAATGTTCATGGCAATCTATAACTAGAGGCTCACATGAGCCTGTATCGCTCACCTGACATAAAC
>MJUT01024464.1:89149-104608 GCA_002080005.1 Gigantidas platifrons
ACCATCCAGTCATCATTTCTGTAATGTTACAATTCCATCGGCTAAGTAGTTTCTGACAAGAAGATTTTCAAAGTTTTAACCAATCAGAACACATTATTGGCCCTGGCGGCCATGTTGGATTTCCGATCTGCACCAAAATAACAAATTTAGTAGAGGACCTCCCAATGAACATTTCTCCCAAATTTGGTCCAAATCAGTTCAGTGGTTTCAAAGAAGAAGAAGAAAGTATGAAAAGTTTACAGACACAGACGACGACGGACGCAAAGTGATGACGAAAGCTCACATGACCCTTTGGGTCAGGTGAGCTAATAATTTAATTTGCTGATCCCCCTGGAGCAATATTGGTTATACTTAATAACCTGGGTTGGTATTGTGATGTCGCCAATGTAATCATTCGCAAACGGCTAATTCAATCAAATAATCACATGATATAATGGAAATTAAAAGCGAGGAATCGCTAAAAAAAATTTGTAAAAATTAAATTATAAGCAATATTTTCAATTTTTGAACAGGTTATATTTGTATTGGTTTGGAGCAGATTATGCTTTACATAAACTGCTTCGTTATTCATTAAACATAAACTGCCCCAAACAAGGTTATATCGTATAATCTGCTCAAAAATAGAAAATATTCCTTAAATATATTTTGATGTTCAAGACATAGGATATCAAAAATTGCCTTATCTGTAATCTCAGGTACCATGAACCAATATTATTTATTATACCTCAGTTGTAATTTTCTATATAAAAATCAGCTCGATAGTTTTACTATTTTTCCAGGCTTATGTCGAGAAGTTTACTTCACCGGTCAATAGTTTCCAACTATTTGACCGACACTGTCACATTGTTTCGCGGAATTTTAATGCCGTGTACGGATTGGTTACTTGGCTTTACTATTACATTCGGAACTAATCTGCTTTCGTAAAATTCGAGAGACACAAGTGTGCAGACGTTTCGAATATGACAGGTAGATTTGTGTCCCTCACATATGATGATTTAGCTAGAGCAAATTTTACAATAAGTATCCTATATAAATTGTGTGTTGTTAATAATAATTAATTTGAGTCTTATAAATAACCGCTGTATTTATTTCTTCTTTTCGATAAGATGAACGAGAATTTAAATTTTTATTTAAACGAAAAGAAGTCACACCCATAGACGAGTTTTAATTTGTAAATAACAGGGATGCTATATATAGATATATTACATTAAATATAAGTCGTTGCCATTCACTGCATTCACTGGGTTCGAAAAATTGTAGATGTCTTAGATTGAGAGGGTCGTATGGAAAACCATCCAGAAATATTATTGTAACATTTTAATACATTATTTATTCATAAACAATTTTGTTTGTTTGTAGGAGGGCTCATGTCTTAATTGTATTTGTTTGTGTATAGTGGTGTCCAACACATATTGTGTTGTGTTTTTGTTGTTTGTTTTTCTTCGTCTTGTGTGACCTGCATTGTCAGTTTCTCTTTCGGTATAATAAAACACTTATTAACTAGATATTCGGGGAATAGTAAGTTTATTGACCCCTTGATGCCAACTATTGCCCTTGGCTTTGCCTCGGACAATAGTTGATATCTCGGGGTCAATAAACTTACTATTCCCCTCATACCCAGTCAATAAGTATAAAATATTATCCTGCAATCATTACACTGACACTACTATTGTCAGACCTGATTTTACGAGGACAACAAAAAAGCGGAAATCGGCAAAACCGGAAGTATTTAATATACTATAAAAAAGGAATCGTAACGGTAAAACGGTAAAATCCGGAGAGAAAAAAACGGAATTCCGCTTTAAAGCGGACGAAAATCAGGTCTGTATTGTACTGTCTATGATTATGTTGTCCTTCATTTTTATGATAGTGTTTGGTCTTTTCGAGTCGACGCGAATCTGTGCAGGTTTTATATATAACTTGTTCATATATGTTTTGCCACTTGAGATCGAAACATGGAGAGGTTGGACTGATAGAACTATATCAGCACAGATATAAAACTAAACAAATGTACAGATTTAAATAAATAAAGATAAGATGGAGAAAAAGAAATATCAGCCCAAGGAATGCTGTTATAGGTCATTCACTTTCGTATATGCAGTCTGTGCCTTTAGCCACAAGCCCTATGCCCGAGACTAGTAAAATTGTGTTCGGGCTAGTGAAATTTTACTGAAATTTATATAAACAAATAGAATAAAATCTCAAAATTAGCTATTAGGGCTAGTAGCTGAACAAGTTTTTGGCACAGACTGAGAAAATTAAATACAAAAATGTGTCCTATTTTTAGTTTGGTTTGGTTTATGCTGTTTAAAGTCACTTTCAACAATATTTCAATTATATCGTGGAGGTCAATTTTATTGGTGGAGGAAACCGGAGTACCCGTAGAAAACCACCGACCTGTCACAAGTCACTGACAACTTAAATCACATAATGTTGTATCGAGTACACCTTGTCTGAGCTAGATTTGAACTCACGTTAGTGGTGATAGCATAGGTAGTTAAAAATCCAACTACCATACGATATAGGTCATTCACTTTCGCATATGAAAAATGTGTCATATTTTTATAAGCTACATAATTAATTGATTTATACCTGTAAACTTTTGGTTGTTGTACATGCAGTCTCTCGTTAATAGCACACACAGTATGCAGACTACTTTCTCTGGCAGCGTCAATCAAGGAATTGGTTGTCGATTTACAATATATCAGGTGACCAACATTTCCTTTGAAAGCTTTCCGTGACTGGGAACAATGTCTCCGTAATCTGGCCCTCAATAAAGCTAGCTTGGTTGTTCTTATCACATCGTTTTGACTACAATAAAATATGCAGAAATATTTTTGAAATTAATTCAGAAATGACTAGAATACACATTTTGTGAAATTTCTTAAAACTTTCAATTAAATTGAAATTAAAAAAAAAAACGTTTTTTTTCTCTTTTAGAAAGGCAACTTTAAGATAAAAGCACAATAGGGATAAAAAAAACAATGTTAAAAATAGAACAGTAGGTGACTACATCCAATCAGTAATGTATTTTTTCAGGTTTTTTAGCACCAAGTTCACATCTAATTGCTGTTTGTAAGCCATTTCCAAACATTTGTTTGTATGGTATAAACGCAATCTTCAAGACATGGTCAAATTAAAATATTTACAAACATTAATTATCATAGTTATTGGTACAAAATCTTAGTTTTTACATAAAATGACACTAGGCACTGTTAGGGATAGGGCAATGGTGTTTAATGCCCCTTTCAACAATATTTCAGTTATATCGTGGCAGTCATTTTTATTGGTGGAGGAAACCAGAGTGCTCGGGGAAAACCACCGACCTGCCGCAAGTCACTGATAAACTTTATCACATAATGCTGTATCGAGTACACCTCGTCATGAACTGGGCTCAAACTCACAAATTAATTGCACAGCTAGTTGTAACTACCATATGATAACAAACAAGACAGCCCCTCATAGTTGTTGGAACCAAATCTTTGTTTGTACGTAGAATGACACTAAATTAATTTATATCAAAGATCTAACTCTTAAATATCTTACTCTTCTTCTTCTTCCACTCCTTCTTCATCAGAAGATGCATTAAACCAGTTTGGTTGCCATGGCAACATATTGTTTTTCTCGTCATCACTAGAATCATCTGAACAGGAGTCTATTCCTTAAAATAAATGGAAAATCACTGATGATATAAAAGTACAATCATATACTACAACAGGGATACAGATATTCAGCCGCCCACTTGCGTTTAAGTCTGGGATAATAACCATTTAAAAATAGCTGGTCGCAAGGCAGACCATCCAGCTCACCTGTGCAATCTATAGTTACATGTGAAGTTTCATCAACCTGGACCAAGTAGTTTGTCTACATTTGACCTAAACGTAAACGTTAACGCAAAAATGTCAAAGTCATTCAGGCAGAAATAGTAGGTCACGGTGACCTATATTTGTGTGCAGTGTTTTTAACTGTCCACGACAAACTCACATGTGAAGTTTCATCATCCTGGACCAAGTAGTTTGTCTACATTGGACCTAAAAGCAAACGTTAACACAAAAATGTCGAAGTCATTCAGGCAGAAATAGTAGGTCACTGTGACCTATATTTTTGTGCGGTCTTTTTAACTGTCCACGACAAACTCACATGTGAAGTTTCATCAATCTGGGCCAAGTAGTTTGTCTACATTGGACCTAAACGCAAACATTAACATTGGACACCGACGACGACGCACAGGTGACGATATAAGCTCGCTTCCTGTACTTTGTACAGGCGACCTAAAAAAGGAACTTCTTTTTCATTGTTCGACTCACTGTAACAATAGTCCACGGATGGACATGTCGCCACCCACTTGGACCAATTATCCCGATTCCGAGCCAACCAGTTTTTGCTCTTTCTCCTAATGCTGTGTGCGTAGCAAGAAGCAACAAATACAAATTGTCTTTGGTTTGACCCCATCTGGGCTCGAACCCACGACCTACCGCACTCGTGGCGAACAAGCTAACCATTACATTATCGTAGCGGTTCTCTGTTTTGCTTAAGATAACCTACTATGTATTTTTCTTAAGACACTAACCTGCTTTAACATGAGAATGGTTGTATATTTTTCTTAAGACACTAACCTGCTTTTAGAAGAGAATGGTTGTATATTTTACTTAAGACACTAACCTGCTTTAACAAGAGAATGGTTGTATATTTTAATTAAGACACTAACCTGCTTTAACAAGAGAATGATTGTATATTTTACTTAAGACACTAACCTGCTTTAACAAGAGAATGGTTGTATATTTTAATTAAGACACTAACCCGCTTTTAGAAGAGAATGGTTGTAGATTTTCCTCTTGAGGTAAGCATTGTAGTATTTCTTGGCCATTTCACTTCTGATCTTTTTATTGACCTGGCTTTCTGACAGAACGTGTTTCAGTTTGGCTGGTTTAGCAGACATTAGGGATACAGCAACGGATGGCATCACATTCAATAAGGGTTTCGTAGGTTTACTAGTGGCAACGGAAGTTACGGGTGGTTTGTTCAGAGCATGTGCTACGGCACTACTATAAGGTGGTGGTGGCGGCCTGATTTGTTGTGTGGCCGCTGTAAATGTTACAGACGTTGTTGTTGTGGAGCCACCACACACCGTAGGAAACACATTAGTCACACCAGCGGGAGACAGTATAGGTGGTGGAGGTGGTAATTGTCTATTAGCATTGACTGAAGGAATGGATGCGTTAACATTCGACTTTTCTACCACATTTTGACCCATGTTTCCTGTTGCCGTCGGTGAATTCAAGTTGATGAATGGAACAGTAGGTTGCTGTATCTGTGACAATAAATGTGCAGGCAATCCTGTGAGATAGGGATTCTTTGCCTGAACTGCAGAAAGATATGCAGCAATGTTAGGTAAAACAGACGTGGGAGGCAGGTCTAAGTTGAATGCATTTGGAATGGGCATCCTGCAGGAAATTCCAGGTAACGACTGAAGAGGCGTCCCATGCGGTATTTCCATGGGAACACAATGATTGACAGGTTGTGTAGATGGGATGGTACTCATTGTAGGAGGATTACCAATTAATTTCTCTTCCATGGATACGACTGGTGCATTTACAGACGTAACTCCCGGTACACGGTCCAATGGTTGTCTGAAGTATGAAGGAGGTGGCCTTTTTAATTCAATGCCAGGAACATTAGCACTTTTCTGGGGCTCAGTAGGGGAGGCGTCAAAATGGTTGTTGTATGCTGGTGGTGTTTTTTGTGGTCTTTCCATATCAATGTGGTTACCAAAACCAGAATACAAATCATTAAGAGATCCTTGATATAAAGGAGATTTGCCTAAACCATGCAAAGGTGACTGGGATTGAGAAGATGATTCCTGTGTACCCCTTCGTTTAGATTTAATTCTGTTCTGAGCTATTCTAGTTTGTAAACTGTTCATAGTTCTTGAACTTTTATCTTTCCCTTTGTCTTTTAATAATTTCAAGGAATCATTCTTTGGTTTTATTTTTTCTAACTTTTCTGCCAATTCTGGATAAAATTTAGCAATGGAGGAGCCACTGCTACAGGAATCGCCAGGTGACTTGACGAATACCTGATTGGCAGAGGAGGGAGAATCTCCGGCTGATGACGGTGTTGTCGGTTGAACGACTGTTGTAACAATCTTTGCATCCCCCGACGAATCAGGAAAGGCATACGGATCATCTGGGTCATCCATAGGATTTGAATGCAATGCAATATCATTCTGAAGCTTGTTAATGTTAAATCTTGATTTCACTCGATCTTGAAATGGTATCTTCACATCGGCCGGAATATTTTCTATATTCTTATCTTTTTTAAGCTTCTTTTCTTTCCTGGGCAACATACCAAGTACTTGCATGTGATTGTTACAAAACCTGCAAACAAACAAAAAAGTTAACATCTACAAAAAAAAGCAAAATAATCATTCTAAAGCAAAAATGTAACAGCTGTGGGTAAACATGTCGTCCCACTCTGACACATTACCCTGATTCCGAGCCAACCAGTCTTTAATCTTTTTCCTTATTGCTACATGCTTAGCGGAGAAGCAACAAATACAGGGCTCAACAATTCATACCAGCACCCACTAGCCCCTGGCTACATGTAGTAAGGAAACATTATTTTATTCGCCAACAAAAGTATGTTACTTGCCAAACTAATATAGATACCCATGCATACTATATAACTCCAATATGTAGTTAATATTTGTACATAATTATTAATGCTCTGAATGAGACAGAAGATGCTTAGTTGAGAAATGGGCTTTTGCTTGTACAATATTTAAACATTTTTATGTTTCAGGCATTATGATAAACAAGACTTTCACGTTTAAACTTTTTCTTTCCAGTAACAAATTCAGTTTTTCCAGCAATATCTGGGCCTGCCTTTCTGTAAACATAACACCATTACTGGAATCATAAATGAGCCACGAAAAACTCCTACTTCCAAACATTTTGGAATTTACGCTTTTCAGCTACAGAACCTGAACTTTCAATCAGTATTTTGGCTTGATATTCCCGTCGATGTTCCATCAGGACGGCCAGCTTCATGATCAGTTGATTCAACCGGTTTATTTTTAGCGACAAATCTTATAAGGTTTTGTTTTTTTATCATCGTGGTTACTTGCAACCGTTAAAACTACATGATTTAAAACTTTTATGTCTGAGTGTGGTTGAAAAAACCGGATAATCAAAGGTGGAATTTAAATTGAAAAATACAATCGGTGTGGGAACGAAAATGTTCCGGAAATATCAACTCGCTGTCTGGCTATGAATACAGAATTCTTACTCACATTGTAGAGTCCTGAAATACCAAATTCATAGTCTTTCATTTGACCCACTCTGCCTCAAACCCACGATCTACCGCACTCAAGGCGGGCACGTTAACAATTCTGGATCCAGTCAACAAAAGTGAATAATGTCAAAATGTATAGACCCTCAAACCACAATTCCTTATAATCTGCAAAGGTTTGAGGAAAATCAGTCAAGGCCAACTTGAGTAAGCATATAACATCAGTCTTCGAAATTAGACATTCAAATTTACTGGCCCAAAAACTTCAAAATTAGAATATTTATATAGATTCTATTGAAAAAAATTGCCAAAAGTCACTGGTCCAAATCAATTTTCACTGGCCGTGGGCCATTGGACCACTGCTAAAGTTGATGACTGTAACATGTTATAAAATACAGTCAAACCTGTATATAAAGGCCACTCTAGCTCTAGGGAATCTGAAAATGTCCTCTTTATATGTAACAGGCTAAAATTATATGCACTGTTCATTAATAGGGAAAATGAGACTGCCCTGCATAGACAGTGATTTGCTATACACACTAGAGGTACCCTTTAAGGTAGATTTGACTGTATAAATTTGTATAATCAGAAAAAGTCCAATAACACTTACTCTCTTTCCTCATGTTTTGGTATTGCTTGTGTACAGGTCTGTTTACTGGACTTGGCAACATATGAACATCTTCTAAATGGTGCCGTCGGATCCTCTAAGATATGGCGAACACAAAAGGCGTAGCCATTCAAACGATGTTGATTACAAACTTTAGAACTGAAGGAACATAATGGTTTCTTGTCAAATGAAGAATAATGTATATTTTTTCCTTCATACATTATCTCCTAACCGGAGTTTAAGTTGGATTGAAAATAACCTGAAAGAAAAAAAATTTAGTATCATCCATTTGTCCAGTCTTCAAGATGTGCACTGGTTCTCTGGTCCAGTAAAATTTTGTCTACAGTACCAGTAAATTTTTTCAGTTTTTATTTAGATATACAGTAAAATCTGCCCTTGCAGTCACCTAAAAGTTATTAAATAAACAGTCACCTGTATTAAAAATCACCTTTTTCTTTTCCTGACAGAAAATTTCATATGCATTGAACCTCTCTAAAAGGTGACCTGTCTTAAAACGCCACTTTTTCTTTCTCCCAAGGGCGACCTCTAATGCAGGTTCGACTGATATGTAGGAAAGTACGAAACTTTGCAAGGGGCTGGATTCAGGTTACCTTTTACGATAAATTCAAAGGTGACCAATGGGGTCTGTGATGCCTTACTTGAACTTCAGACAGTTTATGCGTCCTTGTTTACTTAAAATTGTCAGGGGTTATGGGTTACGATGTAAAACACGACTTTCAACAATATTTCACTCAGTTATATCGTGGCAGTCAGTTTTATTGGTGGAGGAAACCGGAGCATTCTGAGAAAACAACCAACCTGTCGCAAGTCATTGACAAAACTTTATCACATAGCGTTGTATCGAGTACACCTCGACATGAACGGGGTACAAACTCACAACTTTAGTGGTGATAGCCACTGATTGCACAGGTAGTTGTAAATCCAACTACCATACGATCACGGCCAGGATAGCCCCAAATTAGAGGGCACACATGCACTCCTACAGTAGTGTGGTGATAAAGTAAAAGAGGGTACGGTACATATGAAATGTTTTGCTTCGTTTCATTTCTTCATTTAACAGGTACCTGCATCAACAGAATAATAGGCCTACATGTTACAAATATTGTGCATCTAAATTGACCAACAGGTAAACAATATTGTGGTGCAACAGTCAAATTTAGTTGTTCAACCTTGTTGAGCATCATCCATAAAACAAATGATTATATGTTAGGTTCTCTTCATTTCAATATTGGAAATGAAATAATTGTCTATGACATTAACTATACATTATATTCATAAAATATTGTAATATTAGAATAAATTTGTTTGGTTTTCAATTAAAATTTAATATCATAATTGTTTTTGTGAAGATTGGATTAGAATGTACGCAATTTTCTCGACGGATGGAGACATTTATATGTCTGTAACACCATAACACCCTCAAATGATGAAATTTTAGACATATATCTTCCTTATTTCATCTTGTAATGCACAAAATATTGATATTTTTCGAAAGAAAAACATCCGGCTTAATAGGGGATTTTCTCGCCTTTCCTTGTAAATAGAAAACGGAAACCATGTTTTCATACGTCTTAAAACACAAACATCTATTTTTGATTCAATATTTTTTAATCTCACCTTTTACATCATTTACTATTTTCACTCTTTATCAAGTATTTAAAATATTTTTAGATTGCAAATGTCTTCCATCAAAATGGCTGCCAAGATATGCGTGTAAATTATGAATATTTATGAGGTAGAGAGGCCACCGAGGGGTTTGTTTACAAATTGTACGATATCATTTAGCTGTGGGACATTAGTTTGACACCTGTGTTGAAACTCATTGACCGCAATGTAAACAGAAGCATGTTGTAGTTAATTTTCATTTTTTTGAGCAGGTAAGAACACCACATCATGAAAAAACAAACATAGACAACTATTGAATTTGTTTACACATTTTCTTCCGCTGTAAAAAATAAGTTTGCGACAAGTTCATTGAAGGGCTGATTCAGAGGAGAATTTCCCAGGGATTCCCTTCTCGACTGAACGCACTTTGGTTATTAATAATAATAAATACTGTTGCTTTGTAATAGAAACACGGAAACACACATCTGATACATGTAGAGGAAAGAGAAATAGTTCGTCTTGAGGAAGACCCATGAGTTTGTATTTGCAAACCCTGTTCATTGTTGAATGAATGATATAAATTACTAAATATAGTAACATAAATATGCGAATGGTACCACCGTATTACGTGGAATTTTAGCCATTTGTCGTGCCTTTTTACTTGAAGTCAAGATGGGACGGTATAAAACGATTGTTCAAATCTTGCTTAGTGTCATTTATTATTAAATTAAACTATTCAGAAGGAAAGATATGATAATTTTAATTTTGTCAATTTCACGGAATTCCTCTGCGTTTTTGTTAGGATGATTTTCATTGGTCAATTGTCCTACTCAGTTTTCCATTGCATTGCTTAATTGGACGAAATATTTTAATCGTTAAATGGGGCATTTGGAAGGAAAGTCAAAGGATTGAAATTTCCTAATGGAATATTAATTGAAATTATCACATTCTGCTAATTTTACAAGGCAAATAATGCACGAACTTGATATGCTCATTTTTTTCTCAGAATATTCGTGGTTTTCCAAACTTTTGATACATTATATCGGTATTAAACTGTTGGATATTTTACTATCCGTGACGCCTCTGAAAATTTAAATACAAAACTCGACTGCATGAAATGTAAATCCTTTCCCAAAGTTAATAGTGTACCTCATCCAGAAAACATGAATGAATTTCAAAACGTTTTTTATCAACAAAGTCTCCAGTATCATCGCATGACTGATTTCCACCTGATTTTTACTCCCATTTTTGTCATTCTAGATAGTATCTTTCATCAAAATTACATGGTCCCTACTCTGTCTTACTTTGATAACGAGACCAATTATCAATAATCATTCAACGGCTTACCGTTAACAATTTATACTAAAATTTTGAAGATTATACCAAATTCAAATTCAAATTCAAAATTTTATTGTCATTAAACAATACAGTTTGTGACAATTATACAAATAAACTTGTAACAAAGATAACATAAAATCGACACTTTCAAACTGGGACTATTATACTGTATAATAGTCCCAGTTTCAAGTAAATATGTTAGGAGTCCCCTGTCCTCAATTCTAATGACTTTTTTTTTTTTAAAAGGAACCCAGTTGATGGATTTAAAATATACTCAACAAAAAAGTTAAGGACCACTTGAAAATTATATATTTATTTTATTACAATAAATAATAACAATCATGGTAGGTATTCGTAAACAATAGAACATTTTGGTCAATAAAATGGCAATTTCGAAAACTTCCATCGATACCCAAGAAATTCAGCACGAGTCGAAATCAAAAGCACTAAAATTTGAAAGTTTTCATAAAATTCGTAAATTCAAAAACACTTAAGCATGAATTTGAAATGTTAAAAATGTCCATACATCCAATGCTAATACCGAGTATGTCCACCTAGAGCACGAATAGCCTCTCTACAACGGTTTTGGAAGCTGAGAATGAGTTTTCGAAATTCAGCTTGTGTGATCAATGACCATTCCTGAATGAGGGCATTTTCAAGTTCTGTAGGGTATTTGGCTTGTTTTGTCGAGCAGAAATGTTACGCTGAAGAATGTCCCAGGCATGCTGGATTGGATTGAGGTCCGGAGACTTGGCTGGCCAATCCACGCGCTCTATTGTTTCGTGCTGTAGATACTCATTAACAAGTCTAGCACGGTGTGGCCTGGCATTATCGTCCATGAGTATAAAATTATTGCCTAATGCACCAGCGAAAGGTCGAGCAATAAGTGCAAGGATTTCATCTCGATATCGGATACCGGTCAGAGTTCCATTTCTGATGACATAGAGGTTCGTACAGCCGTCGTAACTAATGCCAGCCCAAACCATAACAGAGCCACCACCGGATCTGCCATGTTCCGCTACACAACAGTCCTTGAAACGTTCATTCTTCTGTCTCCAAACTCGTCTCCGGCCATCATTGAAATCCAAACAGAATCGGGATTCATCCGTAAAAAGAACAGGTCGAATACGGGGCAGACCCCAGTTGACATGAAGCCTAGCAAACTGTAGACGACAATAACGGTGGTGTGCAGTTAAAGGATGTCGTACGGCTGGTCTATTAGCATGTAAACCGGAAGCATGGAGTCGGTTGCGTACTGTCTGAACAGAAATCTGCACACCTGACGCAGCACGGAACTCTCTGTTCAACGTTACACCCGATTTCAAACGATTTCGCTTTGCAAGCAGGGTTAATTGACGGTCTTGATGGGCTGTCGTACTCTTAGGTCGGTCACTTTTTGGTCTACGTTGAACACTATTGGTCTCTTGGTAACGTGTCCACAAACGCCCGATTACTGTATGGCTGACGTTAAACTGTAAACCAACTTGACGTTATGATAGACCTGTTTGCAGATACCCTATGGCTCTTGAAGCTTCCTCAATAGCCAAATGTCTTCTGATTGGCATGCTTAGATGCTTAAAGTGTAATTTAGTGTTAAATGCACACAAAGTTACCAATAAAACACTCCTCTACAACTGTTTCAAAAAATTCTTTATCTTTGGCTCACGTTGAAAACACGTGAAAATCACCATCAACACATTGAAGACTCAATTTCATTTAATTAATGTAAACACAACAAAGGTGTGCTCGATTATATTGATTCTTAAGGTATGGTGGACCAGAATTGATATCAATCAATACTAAATTGTTTTCGAAAACTTTTTAATATTTTTGGAAAAAAGCGATCCCTAACTTTTTTTGTTGAGTATATATGAAAGTTTTTTTCTGATTCTGATAAGTTATTAAAAATTTGATTTTCTTTGTTCAAAATGTTTAAAAAAGAAGACCTCAATTCAGAATTTATCCTCCAATGTAAAAGAAAGTGTTTCTCGTCATCTGTACACTTAGTGTGAGCTTCCTCTAGGTTGCTCTCTGGAAATAATTAAATGTCTCCCCTTTTCTATTAATATAGGTTGGTTCACTAATTCTAAGTTTTGTTATTAGCTTTCTGTATTCAAAATTAGATATAGATAAGTAACTTTCCACTGATAAATTTTGTTTTAAATTTGAGAATAAATATAATTTACTTTTTTGGTCTAATTTTGAGAGCTTATTATTTACTAAATTTTCATAGTAAAATTTTAGTGTTGATTTTACATATTTCTTGGGTAGTTTTACTTGATTTGGACTAGTATCACCCCCTGACAAGAGTAAGCGGATCATTGATTACTGCAGTTTAGGTAAGTATAGAATTTCGATTACTGCAGGTAGTTCCGGTAAAGTGGTAAGGATTACTTTGGAAATCTCACATGGCAGAGGTCATAATCAATGATCCGCTTACTCTTGTCAGGGGGTGTAGTATTATACCAAAATATTTTAATCAGAGGCCGTAGTGAATGACAGACGAAAACAATGGAAATAAAGAGGGGGAATAATCAACAACATACTATTCAGAAACTCCTAGCAACACGAACCTCACTATAAGAAACTGGGGTGAAGGGTGAACCCGGGTGATCTGAGATGGTAAGAAGTCACTGCTCCAGTAGTGACACCAGTTGTGTGATACATGTATATATGATGATTAAAATATAATTCCAATATAAAAATAAGTAAGAAGAGTTTGAAGATACCAAAGAGGTAACCAGAATCCGTATATCGAAGAAGAACAGACAACACAATGGCCAAATGAAAAAGCACTAAAAACCGGGGGCGATCTCAGGTTCTCCGGAAGTAAAACCGCTTGTAGAATTCATCTTTATTGAGTTTTATGTCTACATAAAAATGGATTAGGCAAAATGTTTTGAAGTTGTTCACCATGTAAATTAGATTTAAATTTTATTTTATATTTTCCTCAGAATTGTAGATTTATGAAAAATTATGAAAGACAGGATAGATACATGTACATTGGTCTAATGATGACATATCAGTGTTCACTTGAGCCAAATTAGTATTAGTCTAAATAATAAGTAGTTCTTCCAGAAAGGTAACAGTTTTCATTTGGATTTTTTAGTTCACTTTCGTGTGACATTACTATCCGTTGTCTCAAGTTGTAGTTATACATATATATATATATACATGTATATAATCAATATTTCTCATAACCAAATTACAGGATAAAGAGATAAATATCAAATATACAAACATATTTACATCATTTTCCGAAAGGAAGTAAACAAATCAATATCTAATCAATAGCTACCTAAGTACATACTTTACTGTTAACCATACTAATGAATGCATTTACATAATTTACTTAATTCAATTACGGAATTTGATCACTTCAAGACACAATATTTTACAATGAATATTTGGACTACATCTGTATTTTTGGGGAATCAACCTGGCTCTGTCCTGTATAAATTCAGTGCATTCGAATAAATAATGAAACTCCCAAATTTCTACATATGCATTGAAAAAGTGAAAACTAAAATACTTATCTTAATGGTATCATTACTTGAATTAGGACAAAAACAAACAATAACAACAAACAAACAAGAACACACAAAAAAAACCAACAATAATATTAAAATTTAAAGGGATATTAAAGATCATTTTGGTAATTTTTTGTATCTCATGAAATCTTGCAATTTGTTCAATAAATGATATTTATGAAACATTAACCCAGTAAACTTGGTAAAAGTAACTTAATTCGTTGATAATTCTGTCATATCTTGCGGTCTTTTCCAATAATTTAATCTTTGCTTCCTGGACAAAAAATCATTTCGACCCTTTTAATGATAATTTAACGATATTAGGGATTATATGGGCGTGCAAAGTATTTTTGGATTGTTTTTACAATTAAATTGAAAAGAAACAGCCCTCGTCACGAGTTGAATAAATATATGTTAAACCGAGCTTTAAGAATAAAAAAAAAACTACCCCCCCCCAAACCAAACCCCAAGTTACTTTATTGAAATTAAAAACTAAATGGTACCAGGAGAAAATTTTTCATTTTTTATCATTGAAAGATCTAGAGGTCAAGAAAAACTTTGCTGTTGAATTAAATGTGAATATGCTACATATAAATCTGACATGGAATCTATCCTCGTGCTGAATTTGTCTCTGTCTTTGGCTACTGTCTTTGCTCTTGTCCAGCTGTTCATCCCTAGCTTGTCTCTTTCTTTACCTTGCCCAGCTGTTCATACCTAGTTTGTCTCTGTCTCTACCCTTGCCCAGCTGTTCATATCTAGTTTGTCTCTGTCTCTACCCTTGCCCAGCTGTTCATATCTAGTTTGTCTCTGTCTCTACCCTTGCCCAGCTGTTCATCCCTAGTTTGTATCTTTCTCTACCCTTGTCCAGCTGTTCATACCTAGTTTGTATCTTTCTCTACCCTTGCCCAGCTGTTCATACATAGTTTGTCTCTGTCTCTACCCTTGCCCAGCTGTTCATATCTAGTTTGTCTCTGTCTCTACCCTTGCCCAGCTGTTCATCCCTAGTTTGTCTCTTTCTCTACCCTTGCCCAGCTGTTCATACCTAGTTTGTCTCTGTCTCTACCCTTG
>MJUT01024464.1:111366-137352 GCA_002080005.1 Gigantidas platifrons
AAAGGTGCCTCATTTAAAGAAAATCACCTGATGACAACGGCACGCGACGCCTCAAGAACGACGTTTTTTTTATAAAAATTCCATACATTGGAAAATAACCTCAACTTTTCAAACCAATCAAAACACGTATAAAATGACATGCGACACTAAAATTAATGTATACTGCATTAACAGTATATAGTAACTACCAGTAATTGACAAAATATTAATTTTTAGTTAGACAATTTATTTACAAATTTGTACACAAAATAATTCAAATAATTCTGAAAAACAATTTTTACATAAATTATATTTAACGTTTGTTTTTCTCTATCATTTAACCACTCTCTTTCTAAAAAAAAATATGAAGGCATGTATTATACATGATCTCAACATTATCATAAATGACACATAGCAAAAATATGTGGGTGACATAGGGCGACTATTCAAAATTACAAGGCAACTTGAACTGCGCTTTTGACCAAATTTGACCTTCACAAGGTGATTTCCTCTCCCGAATCGCCCTGTAGCATGTGACCTGGTATCATAGACCCACGATGGAAGACAAAATATTCAACAATTGAAGAATGGGAGGTAACTCTACTAATTATTCAATAACATAATTCTTTTATGATCACATCACCTAATTATACACCTAAAGACTTACCTGAGCCTCTATCGCTTAACTTGTTTATTCTTGCAGAGTCTAGTTTTTGTTGTGAAAAAATATTCTATTCATTTTCCAGTTGGGTACTGTGTTAAACTGTATCATGAGGTGGCAGCTATCTCAGAATTCAGAGCAATACAAATAACACACATTTTTTTACGACCATCCAAGAAACAAATAGTACAGTGATTTCAAAGAAGAATTTTTAATTATTTCATAAGTGCATGAGAATTACAGATAATTTATAAGTGAAATATAAACATCTATTTTACTGGGGTTGTGTCACAGTAGAATACAAAAGACCTGACAAAATAAACTCTAAAAAATGGAAGAATGAGTCAATAGGACATGATGGTTTGGTTTGGTTTATAGTGTTTAACACAACTTTCAAAAATATTTCAGTTATGTTGTGGCGGTCAGTTTTATTGCTGGAGGAAACCGGAGTACCCAGAAAAAACCACCGCCCTGTTGCAAGGCACTGACAAACTTTATCACATAAAGTACACCTCGCCATGAGCGAGATTCAAACTAATAGGACATGAATGCCCCTGCTTCCAGCTAAAACAAAAATGGGCATAACTCCACGACATAACAAGTTGTAATGTACGATATCGAACTTGACCTTCCTTTTATGGTCCCTGACCTTGTAGCTTAAGGATGACTGAAGTTAGCGAGCGGAAACCAAATGCGGTATGTGGAGTCGTACAGACATGAGTAAAACGTAATGACGCCACAGTATCTAATGGAAGGGGCATAAAAAAATTGAGAGATAGAGAGGCGATTTGAAAGGATCATCACTTCTTGATGAGATGATGATAATATTTGCTTTGTACTAGACCAACATGCTGAGTTGGATTTTTGTAGTGCTAGCCCAATGATACAACATACCCCAGGTAGATATGCCGCTCCACTTTGGACACTTAGTCCTGACTCCATGCCAACCAGTCTTTGTTTTTACTGCCTACATGGCCTTATGCTGATTGTCTAGTAGAGAAGCAACTGATACCAATTTTATGGGATTATCTAACAACTCATACAAGCCTATCGCCAATACGGCGTGGGTTCATGCCCGTCTTTGTAAATTACAAAAAAGGGTGCACTCGACTCGCAGCCACAAGTGATAAAGTTTACCAGTTGCTTGCCCATGGTCGGTGGTTCTCTCCTGCTTCTTCCACCACTAAAACTGGTCGCCATGATATAGCTGAAATATTGCTGAAAGTGGCATTAAACAACAAAAATCAATCAATCAATCAACCAATATTATGGTTCAACCAGACTGTGGACAGAACAGATCTCTACACTTGATGATAGAACGCTAATCATCACTCCCCTTACAAAAAAAAGTAACGTAAAAACAAATCAGGAATAACGAACCAAGCATCATTTTTATATCAAAATCGTTAAAATTAGACATCACAATTCTTAAACATAATATCAGTACATTTAACATAACATCATAAACTCTCCACACAAAAAAAAATAATAAAAAATTGAGACTGAAATTATGTGCTAAGGGAGATAATAATATAATAACATGTATTCCACTTCAATGCTAAATATACATGTGTACTAGTAAATTCAATTTCTAATTTCAGTTTCAGCATGATTTACTGTACATGTATATTTAATACTATCGAGTAACTTTCACATATGTAACAGTATTAGAAAAATCAAAATACATGTAGTTGCTGTATATTTTCAAACTTTCACATTTCAACATCACAGAATTAAAACATACATGTTGTTGCTGTATAATGTCACATTTCAATATCACAGCATTAGAATACATGTATGATGTAGTTGCCATCTTCAACATTCATTTTCATCCATATCATGATTACAGAATACAACTTGACCATTTTTACATTGACTCTGCTGCTTTTTGTTGTTGTATAAGTTCGTTTTCTCTTGTATTCAGTTCTCTGGCCTGTTGCTCCGCTAACATTTGGTCCTCTCTCATCATTTTTACTCTCTGTTCTTTCAGAGGTTTTATTACTGAAAAAGACAATATGCTTATTGATTGATTGATTGATCGATTGGTATTTAATGCCAACTTTAGCAGTATTTCAGCTATAGTATATCGTAGTGCCTATTAGTGTTTAAACAAACTTCTTAAGTACATGGAGAAATAACCATGGTAATTGGTCATACTTTCTACAAAATACAGTCAAATCTCACCTGTATTAAGAGATCAGCTTTGGAACAAAGAAAAAGTGGTCTTTTAAGATAGATGACCTCTTAAAAGATGTATCAATTCATATGAAATGGTCTATGACAGGTCATGAAAAGGGTGACCTTTTAATACAGGTGACTGCTTAATAGAGGTAACCACTTGGGCAGGGCTGTACATCTTTTTTTTTGTTGGGAATTTATCAAACAGACCAAATAGAGATTTATATAATACAATATACCTTACAAAAATCTTAGAATAACACAATCATCACTAGCATACATAATAATATGCAATAATATATAGGGTTATGGTGTTTAGCGCCACTTTCAACAATATTTCAGTTATATCGTGGAGGTCAGTTTTATTGGAGAAAACCACCAATCTGTCGCAATTCACTGACAAACTTTATCACATAATGTTTTATCGTGTACACCTCGCCATGAACAGGATTTGAACTCAAAACTTTAGTGGGGATAGGCACTGATTGCATAGGTAGTTGTAAATCTAACTACCATACGATTTTGACCACGACAGCTCCTTGCAATAACATCTAATAAAGTCTATTGCCTAAATACTTCTCTGTATTATATATACCGGTACCATGGATTTTACAAATTACCTTATTTAAACAAAAAAACCCGAAGAATATGTTTGCTTAAATAACTTCGTGAGTAAAACACATGGTATATATATATTGTAGAATCTATGACATAAGTATAACAAAACCTTACTGCTTTCTTAAATATTAACATGATTAAAAATATATTATAGGGCCGTAAAAGTGTTGTCGGAGATATATATACATGTACATGAAGCCTCGAACAAGATGTTTTTCTGTCAAAGCCCTTGCATGCCAATAAAACTATAAGGAAAAGTTGTGAAATTTTAAAATAGTCTCCCAAAAGAGGGTGGTCTCTCATTAGAGAAATCGTGAACACTCACGACACATTTCAATGTATTCTCAATAGCCCATTTTCCTGCTTAGGGTCTTTGGTTTAATTGCTCCCAAACACTTTTAAATTATTTGGCCTTGGAATCTTTCGATTTTGAGTATAGTACTGTACGCGATGAACATAATATCAGAAAAGTGTTGTGCACACTAAATTTTATATCTACGCTTTTATTCATGAAGATGTTTAAGAACATCATGCACATGGAATAATACCTACCTGTAAAATATTCATTTTTTTTATAGACCAGTAACCTTCCAGTACAGTCAGTACTTACCTGTAAAATATTCATATGTTTTATAGACCAGTAACCCTCCAGTAAATGCTCCAAGACCAATTAATCCAGTAACTAGAGTCCTGTGCATCACATCATATACATAACTCTTCCTTGGTAACTTTAACATTATCTGTAAAACAAATTTGACTTCATAAAGGTGACATGAAATTGGTTCTCTTTTTGTGTTACAGTTAGGGTTATGGTGTTTAACACCACTTACAACAATATTTCAGTTACATCATGGTGGTCAGTTTTATTGGTGGTGGAAACCAGAGTACCCGGAGAAAACCACCGACCTGCCGCAAGTCACTGACAAACTTGATCACATAATGTTGTATCAAGTACACCTTGCATAGACGGGAATTACGAAAGATTATATTCAATTTACTTTTATTTGAATTTCATATGTACATGTAGATATTCTGTGTGAACAACACAATCATTGCTGATTAACGTTTGTTTGTTTGATGGTTATTAATGCCACTTTCAACAATATTTCAGTTATATTGTGGCGGTCAGTTTTAATGGTGGAAGAAACCGGAGGACCCAGAGAAAACCACCGACCTGCCGCAAGTCACTGACAAACTTGATCACATAATGTTGTATCAAGTACACCTTGAATAGGCGGGAATTACGAAAGATTATATTCAATTTACTTTTATTTGAATTTCATATGTACATGTAGATATTCTGTGTGAACAACACAATCATTGCTGATTAACGTTTGTTTGTTTGATGGTTATTAATGCCACTTTCAACAATATTTCAGTTATATTGTGGTGGTCAGTTTTAATGGTGGAAGAAACCGGAGGACCCAGAGAAAACCACTGAACTGTCGCAAGTCACTGCTGATTAACGAGGTGCATCGTAAAATATCAGCAGCATGTCAAAAGTGGCCTGCGTTGATGTATAATTTTAGGCAATCCAATAAAAAAAAAAGAAACCATATAGCTCGCTGTTAATGATAGAAATGTGGTAAGACACCGTTTATCTGCCATTTTGATTATGCGCAAAAAATCAAGATTACATCCGCTCCTAAAAAGTACATAAGAGAGCAATAGCTCGCTCTTAAGGGTTGAAATGTGGTAAAAATAATAATAAATGAGTTGAATACTTCGGAAAACAATTTCTTCATCCTAACTGAAAACGGAAGTTTATATTCCATTTTGATCATTTGCCAAAAAAAAAAAAAAATCAAGATTGCTTCTGCTTCCAAAAATGCAATAAAAATAACAACATTTGTATTTAATTATTTGTGATAAATTATTTAGTCAAATTCTTGGAGTATTCGGAAGTATTTTTTTACATTTTTGACAAATAGATTATATTTTTGAATCGGAAATGTACTCTGCAAGGAAATATAGAACGTAATGTCTTTACAATTGGTGATTTGATTTTTGGTGTTTAACACCACTTTCAGCTATATCATGGCGACCAGTTCTAGTGGTGGTAGAAGCCAGAGTACCCGGAGAGAACCACCGTCACCAAATGAATTTGAATTTTGGTGCTTAACGCCACTTTCAATATTTCAGCTATATCATGGTGACCAGTTTTAGTGGTGGAGGAAGCCGGAGCACCTGGAGAGAACCACCGACCCTGGGCAAGCAACTGGTAAACTTAATCCAGGGATATACACTAACTTTTGAACCATGGTCGCCACCTGGTCTCCTAACTTTCATTTTCAAGGAGTCCAACAAATAATTTAGGCACCCAGCTTTTTTTCAGGTAGATTACAGATATGGTAAATCAGATACTTCAACAATATCTCCATTTTGACTTGTTTTTGGATTCTGTTGGTTTTTTTTTTTAATAATTCCTTTAACTTGTTCCTTCGGTATTCTGTTGCGGATATATGTTATATGTGTTTTAAAGTTAATCACCAATTTTAATCTTATACTGTATACTGTATTTATGAATATAATTAAAACAAAATCTGAAAGAATTAGAAATATGACTTTCATTCTTTTAATTTTCAGTTGTGGTTTGCTTAGCCATAGGCTCTGAAATAGTTGAAATATATTGCCAACAAACATTATGCATTGTCATTTGGCCATGTAAAATTGATTGTTGGTTTCCCCTACCATAGGAAAATTTTAAGGACAGGCTTGCATGCAGGTTTTTTTCCAAGAGATGTTAAACCACAAATTCAAAATGAACAAACATGTGACTTATGGGATGTAGAATATGCTTACCACCAAAGGTACACCTGGTCTCACTTTTGGTCCTATATTGGTATAAAGGAGTGTGTGGTGTTAAAATTTTTGTTTTTATCTTGTTCCTTAAATGTTGTTTCAGTCAAATCAGTGTTTTGCTATCTTTCCTGTGAAGGTCACAAAATAAATCATAAAGGCTTTTGCTAAGCCAAAAAAATTGCATCACTCATATTTCATTGATAAATGCGTATATTTCTGTAAATAAACAGTCAGAATGGTTTCACTGTGCACATCGCCGGTGGCCATTTTATCCATACTGTACGTCACGTACAGGTTTTAAATCATGATCATTTTACCGATATCCTAAGTGCTTTGGCTATCTTAGAGTTAGAATAGAGGGCCGGTGTGTTCATTTTATTTTATTTTATTTCATTTATTAGTAATAAAAGATAACGTTCCGGCAGTAAAAAATTTACTAGGGGAAGCCAACAATCATTTCTCAGGGATAATTCTACTGACATCGCTGATTTCGATATACCATTACCAAAATATGTAAAATAAAAATAGGAAACCAGTCGCAGTTTTGGTACGTCTAAAAACCGGTGCGGGAATTATTAATTCTTGACATCGCTCCCAAAACTTTCAGTCGTCACCTGGGCGAGTAGTAACCGAGTGAACGCCCAATACAATCTAAAGTCGCCTAGGGCGACTGTTAGTATAGAGCCCTGTTAATCACTTGTGTCTGCGAGTCGTGTGCACCCTTTTTTGTAATTTACAAAGCTGGGCGCGAACCCACGCCATATTGGTAATAGGCTTGTATGAGTTGTTAGATCCAACGAACTAATCCCTTTTGGGATTCGAAGCCAGAGTTGTTTTCTGATATTGCCTGCCTCCGAATTCCTTATCAACTATGCATAGTTCTATTCTGGAAATTTTTGTCAGGTACACCCGCCTCGAATCGGCGTGAATTACGCCTGCTCCTCAATGTCCTGCCAACCGGCGCTGGATTATTCAAAAGTAGACATATTTTGCTGCATAAATTTATATGTAGATAGAATCAGGATCACCTACCTATGACGCCAGATACAGCTCATCATTCCTAGGCATCGCTTCAGATGCATTGAATGTCACCATTTTGTTTTGTTTTGAAAGTATGTCATGTGATCGCTTTTTCCAAGAATTACTCTAGTCTGGTACTCGTAACCCCTCAGATTTTGTTCTTGTTCTCAACAAAAAAATCCAAGGGGTCATGAGTACCAGACTAGAGTAATTCTTGGAAAAAGCAATCATGTGACATACTTTCAAAACAAGACAAAATGGCGACATTCAATGCATCTGAAGCGATGCCTAGGAATGATGAGCTGTATCTGGCATCATAGGTAGGTGATCCTGATTCTATCTACATATTTATGCAGCAAAATATGTCTACTTTTGAATAATCCAGCGACGGTTGGCACGACATTGAGGAGCAGGCGTAATTCACGCCGATTTGAGGCGGGGGTACCTGAAAAAAATTTCCCGAATAGAACTATGCATGGTTGATAAGGGATTCGGAGGCAGGCAATATCAGAAAACAACTCTGGCTTCGAATTCCAAAAGGGATTACCAACGACCTACATGTAACTCATTGAGCCACCCAGGCCCTCCTTTACAATTGGTGTTTATGTGGTAAATTCTTTACTAAAGATATCATATTCATTTCACGGATTTTAAGTTTATGCTTGTTCTAGATCAATTTGAACGTTAGCACAATAATTAAGATAATATATAGTTTTTATGATTCAGTTTTACTGAGATTTTGGTCAAAAATGAAAATGGCATTATTGCATCATTTCGAAAAGCATTATTATACAGGACTATTTCATGCTCAACGATTAACAGAAATTTGGAAAACAAATAAGTTACATGAGTCTGGACTGGAGTATCCATACATTTCAATTTATCATATTATAGACATTTCACTTTCAAATTTTGATCTGTCTGACTGTCATGTGAAAGTTTATGATGGTATGACTGACTTATCTATATCGTTCTTTTCTCAGGTCGCATTTGCTTTTATTAATGGATTATGCCTGTCCAATTATTAGCGATATCGATTATGATTTTAAACCAATTGTCAACCACTTACATTTTACAAATTACAGTGAGTTATCTAGTTACCCCTCCCCCCAAATTTTAGTTACAAAAAGACGATATGAGCTACGGTTCCGCAGCTAAAAACAAACCACAAGTTTCTGGTTCAATGTACGACAATTTTCTTCGCTATGTATTTTTTCTATGTCGATCTGGAATTGATGATATAACCTAAAACGTGACTTGTCAATGCTCTTTTCAGGCCGGCGAAGGTTAAAGACGTGGTTAATTTGATGCTTGAAATCTACGTCTTTCGTGCGTTTTGTGCTTCAATATAGTTTCGAAGATTGAAAAAATAGATTAAATTTATTTGTTTTATTTCTCGAATATTGATATCAGAAGAAGAAGAAGATATCAAATATTGTATTATTTTTATTCTAGAACTATTAAATTTTAAGTTAAAGTTATGATTACGAAAATAATAGTTGGAGGTTCAGTAACTATTGTAAACAACAAATGCATGAATGTTCTAAATCAAGATCGTAATGACAGAATGTCCGTTTTCTTCTTCATTGCTACATTTTAGATAACAAAATATGAATGCAAATTACTCATTACAAATAACATGAACACTTTTATGTACCTCATTGTTTCTTGAGAGATGGCAAAGGCTAATTCAAACAATAACAAATTACTGGAAAATGGTCTTCCAGTTTTAGGGGGAGATCATGATACATTTGATTATTCAAGCAGGTTTGTATTTAAAAACTTAAAACAAATAGAGAGTTGAGACCAAAGAAGCGAGCGTTAGGCTAGTCATAGATACGATAACGTAACCCTCATTCCGCTTGTGCTCCATTTAGGATTACAAATCGGTCCCATTCAACGTATGGGAGCAGCGCCCGGAGTGATTCACACCGGGCGGTTTTTTGTCCTAATTCCGTTGTAAGTGGTAGGAAAAATTAACGGGATTGAAAGATAAATATATTTTGGCAAACATTGAGGTGTTAAGTAAACGCTGCATCAATCCATGGTAGACTTATATCCATCTGAAAATTTGAATGCATGAAATCTTCTTTCTGTCCGACATTTTGTTTACAAGTTGCTATTTCACGTGCACATGCCTTGTTTTGGAGATATCCTTATTTAGATGTCGGTTGTAAACATCGTAGTAAAAGTTTTCCATATTTGGCATTCAGATCCACATATATGGATAGGCTCCGCCCATCACGAGAGTCTACGTAAGGTGTTATGGCGGACAAGTAACAATTTTCAAATACGAAACCGGTCTTGAAGATAGAAACAGGTATTGTAACACTTATTTCATATCGCCATTACCTAGAAATTGTCGGGAATAATAAGATATGACCAAATATGCAAAAAGAAAGTTGAAATATTCCCGGAACGAAATTTTTAATTTGCTCCCAGACGTTGAATGAGATCGATTCGTAACCCTAAATGGAGCACAAGCGGAATGAGGGTTACATTATCGTATCTAGGCTAGTCATAGCTTAGATTCATAGGACTTTCGTTAAAATCGCAATACAATGACAATGTATAATACTAGAGTCTAGACACTAAAAAAAGGAACTTGTAAATATTTTTGTTTCCAAATATCTGTTGGTTGTGTAAAAAACACATTGTCCTGAATAATAAAGCTTATCAAACCAAAGACTATAAAATTGGTATTTGTTGCTTCTCTGCAAGTAGCACTAAGGAGTAAGAGCACAAATCAGTTTGCTCTGAATCAGAGTGGAGCGACATGTCTACCCACGGACTGTCATTTCAGCGGGATGTCTCTATAAAAATCCAACTCAGCTTGTTGATCTAGTACAAAGCAGACATCATCATCATCTCATCAAAATGCAACTTGTTCTCACCATGATATAGCTGAAAAATTACTCATTTGGCATTAAACAATAATCATTCATTCACTCAAGTGGTTGATCATTTCCATCCTGCATTGTTCTAACACAGAAGCTGTTCTTTGAAATTTTAATGAATGGGACAGAGCCCAGTGTTCAATTTATCATGGTTGCAATGGTTTAGGAAATTGATTTATAAAATTTGTTTGTGCCACAATATACTATTAAAATACTGCTAATGTTTGTGTCAAACACCAACCAACCAATCTATCATTGGCTGCAATAACATTTTGAAAAGTAAATATTCATGAAACTACATCAGAAATACTGGTACCTTCATATTAAATAAGAATTTATGAATAAATTTAAAATTCGCTATGATTTTAGTTCTAATAATAAGTGTCCACCATTTCCAAGTCGTGCATCATCTCAAGCCAGTAGAAGAACACCAACACCTGCTAAACAGATCTCTCTAACAGCTGTAAAGAGGAGAGAAGACAGGTAAGGCTATAGTTCTATCATCATAAGGTCAAAGGTCACTTGTCATCTTAAGTCAGCAGAAGAATCCCCACATCTTAACAGTTATAAAGAGCGACAATAAGATTATTGGTCGCTGATCAATGAATACCTTGGGCTGTCATGGTTGTGATCGTTTGGTAGTTGGATTTACAACTACCTTTGCAATCAGTGCTTATCACTACTGATGTTGTGAGTTCGAATCCCACTCAGGCACGGTGTACTCTATGCAACATTATGTGATAAAGTTTGTCAGTGACTTACGACAGTTCAGTGGTTTTCTCCAGGTACTCTGGTTTCCACCACCAATATAACTGACCGCCACGATATAGTAACTGAAATATTGTTGAAAGTGGCGTTAAACACCATTAATCACACTAACCATCAATGAATGCCCACACCTACACAGTAGATTACACCATTAACTGTAAAGAGAAGACACCATTCAATTTTCTTACTAACATGATGTTCAGCATCATCTGTAACCCACTCCTAATTCTTTTTAATCATGAATAATTCATTTTGAATGTGTTTGGCTCATGAATAATTCACCTTGTATCTGATTGGCTCCATTGGGTTTGGAGGACGGGTATTTATTTGCACTTATATTGCATTCTTCTGGACCAGAAAATTATTTTACAGAGATAGAAATTGGGAAGTTCAAGCTGGTAGCCCAGACAAAATTTTTGATAAAAAATGTCTATATGTTTAACTAAATTATATGTAAAAGTTTAGTAACCCAGACCAAAATCTAGGGGCCATGGGCGACTGGGCCCCTGCTAATTTCTGTCCCTGTAATTTACACTACCTAGCCTATGACATTGATTTTGTTTGACACACAATAGTCCCATGTTTTATATTTGTATGAACACTTTGCTTATGTTAAGTGACCTAATGTAAAAATCCAACTTGGCATCATTATCTCATCGAAATACAAATTTTCATGCCATGATATAGCTTGCTTGGCGTTAAACAACACTCACTCACCCTTCTTCCAATGCTAAATTTGATTGTCACAATGTAGATGAAAATTGTTCAGTGTCATAATAAATTCAATCAAACCAACATTGTATGTCAAATATATTCCTTTTTCAGCTTTTATCAGGAAGATGATCCATCTAAAATAGAGGAACTAAGGACATCCATGAAGTTAGAGGCAGAAAGGTGATTAATGTTTAAATAAATACTTAGAAAATAGAAAATAAGAGGTTAAATAGATATTGCTCTGGAGACAATTTAGTCCTCGAAATGAAAATTTAAATTTACTTGAATTAATTTTTATATAGTTCTAAATAAAAATTAAAAAATTTACAGGTCCGAACAAAGTTTTGCTGGTCTTGGGTCAGATGACCGGTGCTCATCGTGAGGACTGCAAAATAACTAACCACTCCTTTGAAAAATTATAAACTCCTAAACTGTAGACATGGTGATTCATACATTCGTGATGTATTTCCATTTCTGTAATGATATTTCAGTAGTGTGTTGCCACTTTCTATTTCCATTTCTGTAATGATATGTCAGTAGTGTGTTGCCACTTTTGATTTGAGTAAAGGTGTGGCCGTCACCACTTTGTAGCAATATATATATAGTGGATTTGGCTGAGGAAGCTCAATGGTTCGTTATGATGCTATGTGAAATGGTGTTGCAGTGTACCAACGGTTTGAGTTTTGTAATCCCTCGGAGTGAAGAAAAAACAATCGGTTAAAAATGTATCTCTTAAACTATTGGATTGAATGTTCATACAATTATATAAAACGTATTTGATACAGCCTGCGATATTCCTCGGGATCCAGTGTGGTAGACACATATTTATGTTTGTCACTGGCTTGATTAGATAATATACAGTCAAAGCTGTAATAAAGGGCAAGAAAGGGAACCTGAAATGTGCCCTTTATGAGCAGTTTCCCTTTTAATAGAGGTTAAAATTATATGCACTATTCATTAAAGGGAAAAATTAGGCTGCTCTTTATAGACAATGATTTAAGACAGGTTTGACTGTATATATGAGATTAACTTAATGGTGTCATGGTACTGATTGTATGTATTTGAATTTACAACTACCTTTGCAATCAGTGCCTATCATTACTAACATTTTGAGTTTGAATCCCACTCAGGCGAGGTGTACTTGACAAAACATTATGTGATAAAGTTTGTCAGTGACTTGCGGCAGGTCGGTGGTTTTCTATGGATACTCCTGTTTCCTCCACCAATAAAAGTGACCGCTACGTTATAACTGAAATATTATTGGAAGTGGCGTTTAAAACCATATCCCTAGACCTTCCTTCCTACTTTGTTTCCTTTCCATCAATCTTATTTAGTGTGAATGTATTTTAGGAGTTTCCTGAAAGAGCCCACAGATATGACAGACTTTATTGTTGAAAGAAATACAGTTGAAAGTCAGGAGAAAAAAATGAAGAAACCTGGACATAGCTGCTGGCATAATGGTAAGGTTCAGTTCTAGAAAGTGTAGTACATGTATAACCGTACCATGAAGCAGGAACTGCCTACTCTTCCGAAGCACCCGAGTTCACTCCTGGTTTTTAGTGGGGTTCATGCTGCACAATCTTTTGTTTTCTATGTAGTGTTTTGTAGATCATTGTTTGTCCTTTTTCTTTTGGCTATTATGTTGTCTGTCCTTCTTTGATTTACGGATTCAGATTATCCCTAAAAAAGTATCTTCAAAATAGAATATAGGTGTAAATGAATATGGGGGACTATCCAACTTTACACTTAGAAACAGATTAGAGTAAAGGAACAGCGATTTTATTGCTGTTGTACATTTCACAGTCACAGTAAATCTTCATCAAGGACCAGGGGCCCGGGTGGCTCAATGAGTTAGGTCGCTGGATCTAACAACTTATACAAGCCTATCACCAATACGGCGTGGGTGCGCACCCGGCTTTGTAAATTACAAAAAAGGGTGCACTCGACTCGCAGCCGCAAGTGATAAAGTTTACCAGTTGCTTGCCCATGGTCGGTGGTTCTCTCCGGGTACTCCAGCTTCCTCCACCACTAAAACTGGTCGCCATGATATAGCTGAAATATTGTTGAAAGTGGCATTAAACACCAAAAAAATCAATCAAATCATCAAGGACCATAACTCATACCCTAAAATGGATGTGAAATGACCTCTAACCTGTAGTTCACACAGTTGAGCGGTAATCTTTGCTTCTGCTAATTAACGTTACATCTGTGTATCTTTGTTTCTGCTAATTAACGTTACATCTGGGTATCTTTGTTTCTGCTAATTAACACTACATCTGGGTATCTTTGTTTCTGCTAATTAACGTTACATCTGGGTATCTTTGTTTCTGCTAATTAACGTTACATCTGGGTATCTTTGTTTCTGCTAATGAATGTTACATCTGGGTATCTTTGTTTCTGCTAATTAACGTTACATCTGGGTATCTTTGTTTCTGCTAATTAACGTGACATCTGGGTATCTTTGTTTCACCTATACTTTAAACAGTGTATCTTTACAACTTTGTGTATTTTGTAGGTGATGTTGAAACAGAAGTACAGAGAGAGAAAAAACAAGCAGTGTATGTAATAAATATTAAAATGATCCCTTAACTTACCATATGTTAAAAAAAAATGTGTAATGTTTAGTGTGCTCGCATTGAGTGCAGTAAATCATTTGTACGAGCCTGGGCGGGTCAAAGAAAAGAGTATGAAATTGGTATTTGCTGCTTCCTCGCTAAACATACAGCATTAATGAGTAAGAGCAAAGACTGGTTGCCTCGGATTTGGCAAAATATGTCTGAGTGGAGCGACATGTCTAACCGCAGACTGTTGTTTCAGTGAACTAGCACTATTAAAATCCAACTCAGCATGTTGGTCTAGTACAAAAAGGACATCATTATCGCATCAAATTGTAACTTTTTCCTACCATGATATAGCTGAGAAATTGCTCACTCACTCGCAATATTTTAAGATATTAAGGATCTCACAGTGAGTGTTTGTTTAAGACATTAAGGATCTCACAGTGACTGTCTAGTGAGTGTTTGTTTAAGACATTAAGGATCTCACAGTGACTGTTGAGTGAGTGTTCTTCAAGACATTAAGGATCTCACAGTGACTGTCGAGTGAGTGTTGTTTAAGACATTAAGGATCTCACAGTGACTTTCAAGTGAGTGTTGTTTAAGACATTAATTATAAGGATCTCACAGTGACTGTCGAGTGAGTTTTTGTTCAAGACATTAAGGATCTCACAGTGACTGTCGAGTGAGTGTTGTTTAAGACATTAAGGATCTCACAGTGACTGTCGAGTGAGTGTTGTTTAAGGCCAGATGAAAATTTTGTCAGCTATAGGTATAATACAAGAACAAGTTTTTTTAATTTAGATGATAATGATGTCTGTTTTGTACTAGACCAACACTGTGCTAGATCACTGAAACAATAGTCCACAGGCGACATGTTGGGACTAGGCCCCAATTAAAAGATTGTTTGGTTGTCCTAACATGATCTCCATGGTGCCTACTAGATTTTTTTTCTCAAATACAAATGTTTATCTGGATATTTCCAAGTTCCATTGTGATAAGGTATCTTCATACAAATTTTAGCACATGTTAAAAGAAAAAAAATCCCTCGATGTCTGACACCCATGGGTCAGATTTGGGGAAACTAACATTTTGCTAAGGGTAGTCTTATTGTCTTGCAGAAGTTTGTTTAGGATTATTGCCACCATTTCTGTTCAATTTTTTAGTTCTTCTAGATCAATCGTCCATGTGAGGTATTGTCATTACTTGCCCTACATTACCGTCTCCTGTTAGATTTTTACATTTCAATCTATATCTGACATACCACTGGCCCAATTGTAACCATACTTGGTAGAAATGCTATTTGGGAGGGTAGGGGGGATTCTCAACATTTTATATGATATCCATTTCATTCCGAAATTCAAATTGGCTGTTGGTGTCTATATGATGTTTTCTAATTAGCTAAGATTAATAAAAAAAATGAAAAACTTTTTTCTCAGATACTAGAAAATAGATATCAACTGTATGTGATTAGTCATAGGAATGTCATTTTCATTTTTGTGTGTGGACGAAATCCAAATTGGCTTTAACCCAAGCAGTGCATAAATAAAGTGGTCTAGTTATTTTAATTTTTATTGTCATTATTTTTTATTTACCATTTGATTCTCATTAGAGAACTCTGAAGGATCAATAAAAAAATGGACAATCCAGAGACACTGGCAACATTAAGTACACAAGATACATGATGAAGACAAACAAAACAAAAAACACAACACTATATGCAAGCAAACACAAGTAACTTAAATATGAATCATGTTTATTTGAGGTGATTTTAGACAAAAATGGGTAACATTAGGCAGATTGAAATTTCATTTGGTCGCATATCGTAGTGTTTTTTTTAAATTTTTTATTTGATCAACTACAGAGCTCAAAAACCAAAGAAGGAAGAAGTAAAAACAAAACAAGAAGAAAAGAAGGAAGAAAGCAGTAGTAGTGATGAAGACAGTGATGAAGAGGAAGAAGAGAGGAAAGCTCCTAATCAATTGTTGATGGAGGTAAATATAGGGGAAAAAAACAAACGTAGATAACAAATTCAGTGTGCACGACACGTTTCTGGAATAACCTTCATCAGGTATGCTAAAAATCAGATGATTGGAAAAACAAAACATTTAAACTTTTGGGAGCAACTAAGCTAAAGGACATAAACAGGATAGCCAAAATCAACTAAGATCACCTATGTCTGAGGGCAGGAATGAAGGTAGGGTTACGGGTAAGAGGTAAGCCAGAATTAGCAATAAATATGTAACTGGGGTTTACTAACGGGGTTAGGGTTAAGCTTATGGTTCCACAATATTTCTGTTATATCGTGGACGGTGGCGGTCAGTTTCATTGGTGGAGGAAACAGGAGAAAACCACCAACCTGTAACAAGACACAGACAAACTATCACATGATGTTGTATGGACTACACCTCGCCATGATGGGATTTGAACTCAAAACGTTAGTGGTGATTGCACAGGTAGTTGTAAATCCAACTACCATATGATCATGACAGCCCCGGTTTACTAGTAAAGGAACATATAGAGCATTGATTTACTGGGACAGAACTGGAAGTGAGGTACGGCACTGAAGACCAGCTGTTGATAAAGGTAGGTATAGGGTAGGAAAATTCTGATGAAGTAGGGATGAGGATAGTCAATATAGGGAAACAGAACAGCTCATAGTCACATGTTTTTTGCACAAAGTATTGAGGTATGGATAATGATTGATTGATTAATTAATTCATGGTGTTTAATGCCACTTTCAACAATATTTCTGTTATATCCTGGCAATCAGTTTTATTGGTGGAGGAAACTGGAGTGCTTGGAGAAATCCACCGACCTGTTGCAAGTCACTAGCACACTTTATCACATAATGTTGTATCGAGTACACCTCGCCATGAACAGGGTTCGAACTCACAACTTTAGTAGTGATAGGCACTGATGGCATAGGTAAATCCAACTACCATACGATCATGACCACGATGGTCCCTTAAAATATAGAGGTGTGCATAATGAATCGGAGGTAGTGATTTCATGTAGGTATTAGTGATTAGATGAGTTTTTTGGTTTGTTTACTGTAAGATGGAAAATGAAAAGCTACATAATTATTTTATTGTTTTATCTATTTCAGTTTTTGGAATGTATTTATGCAAAAGATTACGAGAATGCCGCAAAACTATGTAAAATGAGTAAGTACCATGAAACCTTCATGATTAACTACCCTCAACCCTCCATAAGTGACTACCCTATCCATGTACAGAGAAATCTGCCTAAACTGAATCTCTTTGGGACCAGTTTTTGTGTTTGGAATAGACAGGTGTTCTATTTATACAGGTTAAATTAGCAAAGATTTGCTATATTGGAATTTTATTTTAAGTTACAAAACTTTGTTTTATTTGGGGTTTAATTTAGACTGGTTTCGCTGTATTATGAAATACTCTTAAAGGGGAATTTGCGGTAGTGCCTACCGCCAAAATTTGTGGGCGGAGCTTATCAGCAAAAATCTCTGTCTAATGAACATATTAGCATGTTAAATAGAATATGTTATGATTTCTTATTTACTTCTTTATTTATTTCAGTTTTAATTTATGAGCCAGATCACCCTGTAGCATTACAATTTCAACCAGTGATAGCAGAAAAAATACAGTTAGGTAAGGTTTATCAATTAATATAGAAAATTACTTTCTTACATTATTATTTTTTGTTATCAAATAATACATGAGCCTTTGAGAGTTATTTATTACGTAAAAAAAAATACAGCATGATTTAAAATAACCTTAGCAGTCACTGGAATAAAAGGTTTTATTTAGAGAAACCATAATATAAATTTGAATATAATCAGCTGTTATGATATGCTGCACTCCCCTAACATCTGAGTGAGTGAGTGAGTGAAGAGTTATGTTTTTTAATGGGAAATGAGCTATTTTTTAGCTATATCATGGCTAGAACAAGTTACATTCAATGAAATGATGATGATATCCGCTTTGTTTTAGACAAAATTGCTGAGTTGGATAGATTTTTATAGTGCTAGCTCACTGAAACAACAGTCCACGGGTAGACATTTTGCTCCTCTCGAACACATTATTCTGATTCCGAGCTATAAACCAGTCTACTCTTCCTCCTTAATGCTGCATACTTAGCGTAGAAGCAATAAATACCGATTTTATAGTCTTTGGTTTAACCCAATCAGGGATCCAACCCATGATCTACTGCAGTAACATCTAACAGAACTCTATTAGTTGTCATACCAACATGAACTTTCTTGTATGAATATTTATTAAAACAACCAACTTATTAGAGAGCTTTAAAATTGGGATGTGATAATAAAAAGGCACGAAAGACGCTGTTAAGAGTTTTCCAGCAGTTTTTTCATTGACTGATCATAAGTTCAACTGGACATGATCTCTAATCGGGTTCTGTCTGATGTTAAGATTTTAATCAGAGTTAATTTATGAACCTCATCGGTGTTGTAATGGTTAGTGTATTTGCTTTGAGTGAGGTAGATTCTGGGTTCAAGCCCCAATCGGGTGAAACCAAAGGCTATAAAATTGGTATTTATTGCTTCTCTTCTAAGCATGTAGCATTAAGGAGAAAGAGCAAAGACTGGATGGCTCGGAATCAGGATAATGTGTCCGAGTGGGGCGACATGTCTATCCGCAGACTTTTGTTTCAGTAAGTTAGCACTATAAAAATCCAACTAAGCGTGTTGGTCTAGTACAAAGCGGACCTCATCATCATCTCAATGAAAAATAACTTATTCTTGCCATGATATAGCTGAAAAATTGACATTAAACAACAATCATTCACCCACTCAATCATTAATATATGGATACCAATTTCCATTGATTTGAAATATAGTTGTTTTTGTTTTTGTTTTTAAATGTTTTATAGAATTCATAGATGAATTGATATATTTATAGTAATAGCTATTTCTATAGAATTTTGATATGATATTGTCTTATAGATTTAGAGGCAGAAGAAGAAGGCAGTGGAGAATCAGGGTCAGATGATGAGGATGATGATAGCGGAGAGGAAGAGGATGATGATAGTGATGACAGTGACGATGATAGCAGCGATGAAAACAGCGATGAAAATGAAGACGAAAACGATAATGATGTGGAAAATGAAGACAATCAAAAGTAAACAAATGTTATCACTTCTTTATTTTAGAGTTACTGTAAAAATCCTTGTATTATCTGCAGAAATTTACCCTTAATAGGATATTCGGGTATGTGGCTGGGGATTATATACTATGGTAGGTTCTGAGAAACTTTTTTCCAAGATGTCGGATGTGATGGTTCAGATATTTCAGAAGATATTTCCTTGGAAGTTCGAGTGCATAATCCAATCTGTTGTACTGATTTTGAAACAATTTCATTGTTATATCTATGTAGGAACGCTGTCATACATATCATAGCTTTTTATGCTAGGTGTCTGGTACATTAAGTTTTCTCCATGTCTGTATGTACGTCTGTCGTAAGTCCTGCATTTGGTTTCCACTCAATAACTTAAGTTTCCCATAATCACATCATTTGAAATTTGTATTCAAGGTCTAGGACCATAAAAGGCAGGTCAAGTTTAATTATAGACTTTACCGTTTTTCCCGTTGTGGAGTTATGGCCCTTGATTTATAAAAAAATCCCCGTTTACTTTAGCTGGAAGCAGGGGTATCTATGTCCTATGGTCACATTATTTTATCATGTTTAATTATATAAAGTGTTCAAATGTTGCAGCCGAATATTATATTAGACTAGATACATGACTTGGTGGGGAGAGGTCGCAGTAGTGCTTTAACTGTTTATTCCACTTCGTTTATTTACCTAGTACAAAATCAGTCTATATATATCTCCTTTTGAGTCCAATTTAATGCTATAAGGTATTACAGGTAATATTGTATGATTTACAAATACTTTTTGTAGTTAAATGTTTACCTGCTTTCAGACCCTTTTTTTTCTTTTTTCATATAAAATAAACACATGGAAAAAGAAAATAAATTAGATTATTTATACAAAATATATAGTTTCTTTTGCAGGCCCTGTCAACATGGCTCAGAATACTGCTATGAATATTCTGTTTTATCTACATTTTCAATACTTAGGCTTCTTTTAATTTATTAAATTTCATTCATAGATTTTCAATAACAAAAAATAATGGAAGAAGACTACATTTGAACCTGTCTAAACCAAACATCCTTAGGAATAGCTTTTGTGTTCGGAATAGATAGGTGTTTGCTTTATACAGATTATATGAACAAAAATGTCCTATGTATTGGTCAGTTTTTACAGGATTCCGTTTTATTTAAAAAAAAGAAATATTTTAGAAAATAATTTTTGAAACAACAGATCTTATAAACAATTTTACATTGTTTTAAATTTTTAAATTCTTTATTCAAAGAAAAAGACCATGAGCAATTTTTTTCTACTCAGTATACCATAGTTTAAAATGATGTTTGCCACTAATCTGGTTGATTTGATTTGTGACATTTTCTTTCAATTTGTTATTAAACACTAGGGATAAATCCCTGATCAAAGGGAGATAATTTCAATTCATTGATAAATCCCTGATCAAAGGGAGATAATTTCAATTCATAGATAAATCCCTGATCAAAGGGAGATAATTTCAATTCATAGATAAATCCCTGATCAAAGGGAGTTAATTTCAATTCATTGATAAATCCCTGATCAAAGGGAGATAATTTCAATTCATAGATAAATCCCTCATCAAAGGGAGATAATTTCAATTCATAGAAAAATCCCTCATCAAAGGGAGATAATTTCAATTCATAGATAAATCCCTCATCAAAGGGAGATAATTTTTATTATTATTATTATTTTTTTTTATTTGTGATATTTTTATTGAAATCTGTACATTTGTTAGTTGAATACATAAAGTACCAGTATCTTATCCCGACCTTGTTAACATTAGTAAAGCACATACATGTAAAGATGTTAGTGTTTGTTAGTAATTTACATACAGAATGGCATACTATATCTATTTGAATAACATGACAGAAAATACCAAATAATGTGATTCCACAAAAAGACGAGTTTTTCAATCATAATAAACCAAATTAACAAATATACAGAAAATCAAAAAATAGGGTTTTAAGTAGTTATAGAAGTAAAAGAAAAAAAAAATGGAAAAAGTTTAATTTATTGAGTTTTTTAAGGCATAAAAAGAATTTTTAAAGAGAAAGAAAATTTTTTGAATTTGCTTTGATGAATAGGTAATTTTAGCATTCATAAAAACAAATGGCTATTTCTTTTCTATCATGTTATATACAGAATGAATATTTGTATAAATCTTTATATCTAATTAAACAGTAAAGTGAAAGCATTCCATATCTGGTTGAAAAAATCATTTTTGTTTTATTTATAATAGCAATAGATTTCTCAATGTTATATAGTGACTGTATTTTCCTCTACATTGTGACCAATGATAATTTTTTTCTGAAAATATTTACAATAAAAAATATACTGCTTTATTTGTAATAAAATGAGGTTGATAACATCTCCTCGAGACGATTTTGAAGTATCACCAAAAAGAAAAAATTGCATAGTAAATGGAATACTAACACCATTTGACAATAACCAAGAATCTATTTCATCAATAAAAGTTTGTACAATCTCACAGTTCCAAAATAAATGTTCTATAGTTTCCTCATCTTCCTGACAAAAAGTACAAAAGGCATTGTCTTTTACTTTAATTTTATACAGAAATTTATTTGTTCCTAGGATACATTGGTTAATTCTGTACTGTAACCATTGTAGTTTGGTATTTTGGTATTTGGGAGATAATTTCAATTCATAGCATCTTTTTTGGAAATTACTGTTAATCTTGTCTGTTGTTTTGATTCTATGAGTAAACAATTTTAGTGTCCTCTACATATATAAGGGGAAAAAAAAGAAGAAATTATTACTTAAAAATGTTCACAATACCACTGCAAGATTTTCACATGAAATCAAAAATGCATGAGAAAACAAGTTTTAATTAAATAGACTTTTACTTGTGTCTTAATTATTTTTTTCAGTAACATTAATATATCATAGTTTTTAACATATAGCTTTTTTTTTGCTTTGTTTCACTGGCATTGTTGATTTTTTTTTTATATTTCACATACTCAGGTCACAAAATCATCAGCATGCTAAAAAGCCTCATCAGGGTCCTAGAGGGCCATTTAAGTAGCAGAGCAAGTAAAATATTTCCTCGTTTGTATCACGTTTCCTTTCCCTCCTCAGATATTTGTGAAATCTTCACTTTGTTTAGTACTGTCTAATATAATATGCTAAAAAAATTTAACATATATAATTTGAAATGCATGTTTGGCAGTATTGCTGTGTAATTTTGCCACCATCGCTTATTGCGGAATATAGCTTGGTCATATCCTGAAGATTCCACAAATCCTTTTTTAAAACGTCAATTTTCTAAAGACACCTTTTGTGTTAGTTTGATCACATTTTTTTTCTAATTTTTAGCACTGATTTTCAGAATGCATGAATTTGATTGTCATTTAAGCATATTTTTGCTTTTTAATTTTGTTTTAATTGCCTTCTATGAAAACAGCTAATGGAGAGATACAGAAAAAAAATCAATATTATTAGTCATTGCTGTTGTCATAAACATATTTTCTGAATTGTGCATTCTGATTAGCTAGAGAAAAAAAATCTTCCCATAATGGCATTCAAGTAAAAAAAAATGTTAATGGTAAAAAGGTTTTCAAGAATCCAAGATTTCCACCTTTGCAGAGTTTAACAGAGGACCTAGCTTGCAGGACATATCGAAAAGATCAAGCAAATAATGTGCATATGAATGAACATAAAACGATTCTGCTCTGAGATTGTATTTCTTTCCTTGATAAATTGGCACCTAAACCTGTATAACTTAACCTTGTTATACATGCACTATTTGGGTCCAATCCAATAGACCAATTACACATTTCTGACTTTGATTCTAAAATTACATATTTTATGGGTGTTTTTCTCCTAATAGGTGGACATAAGGGTCCCCTTTTAAGCAAAATTCAATAAAAAAAATATATATTTCTATCCCATAATCTGATCAAAATTTTAATGTTTTAACAACTTGTGAATTTTCTATTTGCTCTAAAATTATCCTCTGAAATTTTACAAGGTTCCAATATCTACACATTATGAGAGAATTACACCCAAGTTCGTTGTCTTTTCCATTGCTTTTGCTAGACCGTCTGCCATTTTGGTCGACATAAGGGAGATAACTTACAGTATAAAATAGGTATAAAGAAAAAGAACGTATAATTTTAGAATCAAATTGGGAATGTGTAAAAGGTCTATTTCTTGTTTCAATATTCATTTTATTTTTTTCCAATAAAACTTTGTTCATCTACTTTTTCGAATATCTGGTAGATACAAAAAAAAAGAGAAGATTTTATTGAGCATTACTTTGACAAATCCTCTATTAACATATAGTATCATTGATATGTTTTGCTCAAAATTAACTTCTCATCACATCTCAGGATTCGCCTACTTTGCAATATTGTCTGAGAAATCCATTCTCGCAAAGCAAATCCACGATATACCGGGTAATATATTTGTTACACCCTCTAAGATTATTTATGCTCATAATTTTTATTACATACTTAGTTAAAATAAAGGCATTTTTGTATGACCAATATGACCGGAAGTAAACTGTCCATATTTTCACACCCCGGGAAAATAACCGGTTATTGGATTACTACAAGATCATTTCCATATCGGTACGGGCCAATATGAGTGTCTCTTTTCTAGATGATGGAAGTATGTAATAAATAGTTTAATACATGGGCATTTCCATATTGGCCTGGTTATCATCCCTCGACCCATATTGGGTGTCTCAGGATGATAACCAGGCCAATATGGAAATGCCCATGTATTAATCTGTATATAATTTCTATTCGGCATCAGTGGTGTAATGGTTAGCATATTTGTAACAGTGTTTTCTTTCCACCAGTGTATTCTTTCCAGAGGAATTATTGCACTAGGTTATTTTTCCATACTAACCCTAACCCTAACCGGAAATTCTACACACCGGAATAAAAGTACGTTTACGTACTCACTTTGAGTGCTGTAGATCCTGTATTCGAGCCCAGATCTGGTCAAACCAAAGACTATCAAATTGGTATTTGTTGCTTCTCTGCTAAGCATGCAACATTAAGGAGAAAGTGCAAAGGCTGATTGGTGGCTCGGAATCAGGTTAATGTGTCTATCCATAGACTGTTGTTTCAGTGAGCTAGAACTATAAAAATCTGACTGAGTATGTTGGACTAGTACAAAGTGGACCTCATCATCATCTCATTGAAAATTAACTTGTTCTCGTCATGATATAGCCGAAAAATTGCTGTTGAACAACATTCACTCACTCACTCACTTATCGATACCAATTTCCAAGCCTACCAAGGGCCTGGGTGGCTCAATGAGTTAGGTAGTTAGATTACCTAACAACTCATACAAGCCTATCTCCAATATGGCATGGGTTCGTGCCCGGCTTTGTAAATTACAAAAAAGGGTGCACTCGACTCGCAACCGCAAGTGATAAAGTTTACCAGTTACTTGCTCATAGTCGGTGGTTCTCTTCGGGTATTACGACTTCTTCCACCACTAAAAGCTGAAATACTGCTGAAAGTGACATTAAACATCAAAAATCAATCAAATCAACCAATTTCCATTGATTTGAAATATATTTGTTTTTAGATGTTATATAGATTTCATAGAATGTTGATATATGAACAATAGCGATTGCTATATAATTTGTTTTATGCATATTGTCCTATAGATATAGAGGCAGAAGAGGAAGGCAGTGGAAATTGGCATTAAACAACAATCACTCACTTACACTCTATTTTGATTTTATTTCAAACTGTTTATTTTTTTATCTTTTATAGCAGTGATAATTCAAATTCAGGAGTTGGTGAAACTGAGGATTCTGGGATAGCTTCAACTGAATCATCAGACAGGGATAATTTTTATGAAATGTAAAAACTGAACATTTTAGGGAACCAGCATCTTCTATTGTTCTTAATGTATCAGTAGGAATTAGATGTGTGGGTACAAGATAAACTGAATTGACTTGCTTCAAAGGACAATGTACATTAATAACAAAGGATGATAATTTATGAAAATGAACATAATAGTGCTATAAAACTCATATCACCCAGGATCAGGGCCAGATTATGACCTTTTGGGCCCCTAGGCTAATGAAATTATGAGGTCCCCCTCAGACAGAGCCACCCTTTTACTCGACCATACCCATCTTGCATATTTTTACTCATGATAAAACATTTACATAGTTTGAAGTAAACTTATTGCAAATTCTTTAAATCAGCTAGCTTGAGGGGCCCTAGGTTGCAGCCTATGCCTGCCTATATGATAATCCGGCCCTGCATAGTATCAGTATGAGCTGTTGTTATCATTGTATATTATCTCATTAAAATGAACTGTTATAATAAGCTATGCTCTCCCTAATTGACATGAGGTCATGTACATATGAACTCATGATCAGCCAATGCAAATGCAGCAGACAAAATCTTAACTGCACCTTTTGAGTTTTTTTTTAATAGGTGCATTGCAAATATAAAGTTCTCTGATTGCTGATTGGATGATTTTTTTTAATAAGTATTCATATTATACATATACGAAAGTTCATCGGAATTCAAATACTAATCAGGTTCTGTCAGATGTTATGAGCAGAGCAAGGGCGGATCCAGGATTTCAAGTTAGGGGGGCGAAAATGTTTGGGGTATTTCGTGTGAAAAATCACAATTTTACACAAAAAAATCATATTTTTTCCAATTTCAGGGGTGGGG
>MJUT01024464.1:137363-164203 GCA_002080005.1 Gigantidas platifrons
GGGGGGGGGGGGCACAAGAATGACCCAAACGAGCTGATAAATCAAGTTTATTAACTGCTTCCAGAATGTTATTACATGCCTTTCTGTCAATGGTCCTAAGTTTATTTCAGGCCACTTCGAGAATTTCTGGAAAACTGTGTTTACAAACATAACTAACATTTTGGTAGTATTCAGTTATTTCCTCTGATGAAGTATATGAGAAACAGATCATAACATGTCATTTTTCATATCATACCCTTTATCAGCCCTTGTTCATATATCTTGACATAGGGCTGATAAAGGGTATGATACGAAAAAGCCATGTAATAATCTATATTTATTGACCAACTGCTATGTGAAATAACAACTAGTCTAGAAAAATAATCTGACAGAAATTACTGTTGTTATTATTATCTTTATTTGACTTGATTGTGTTTATATTATCTGTGATACCATTTGTGTGTATGAACAATGAATCTATTTATAAGTACCATTATTTTAATTACAGAAGAGTCATTCAGAAAATTGTTCTGATACAGGACCATCTAACATATATAGAATATTAAATTTTGCAACTTTTACAGGAAACCTGTACTTCTATGGATTTTCTGAATGTGAAACGATTGTAGTTCTAGATTGACATTAGTACAGTGTTTTATTACAATCTTTTGTAGTTTTATTGGCATGTAAAAGCATTTACCGAAGTACATTTTGTATGGAGGTAAAAAAATATACTTAGGATTATGGTTATTAACAATCAACAATCTTTCAGTTATATATCGTGATGGTCAGTTTTATTGGTGGAGGAAAGCGAAGTACCCAGAGAAAACCACTGACCTGCTGCAAGTCACTGACAAACTTTTATCACATAATGTTGGGACAAGTAAACCTGGCCCAATCTAATTAAAATTAGATCTCTCACTTTGCTCTTGTTTATTTATATTTCGTGCGTGTGAGATCTAACGCAAGCCTGTAGACATCGCATTCTGGTGAACTAGGGTCAGACAAAATACTGTCCATTCAAATGATCGCTTACGAGATCTTGAAAGTGGATTTATGCAAGGGACGTAACTCTTGGTGCTAATGAATTATGTAAGAATCCATTCGGAATTCTTCTAATGTTATCTATATACTATGTCGGAGCCCGATTGTTCCGACAACTGTTTACATTTCCGGAGACAAGAAGACGTCTTCAGGTGAAAATTCATAATTTACGACACAAATCAATGGCATTTAGAAGCCCTCTCACGCCTAGGCGTATTTATTACAAATCAAATATATGTGTGCTTATTATGTGTGATAACAGAAAACCATTTTGATTGGCTGTTCTGAGGGTTGTTACCTTTATTTGCATCCTCATTACATATGCGTGACCCTAGGTCACCAGAATGCAATGTCTACAGGCTTGCATTAGATCTCCCACGCGCGAAATATGAATAAACAAGAGCAAAGTTAGAGATCTAATTTTAATTAGATTGAACCTCGCCATGAATGGTGTTCAAACTCACAACTTTTATGGTGATAGACACTGATTGCTTAGGTAGTTGTAAATCCAACTATCATACGATCACGACCACAAAGGTCCTAAAACATACTTATGTCAATGCTTTTACAACCCTGTAAAAATGCAAAGCTATTAATTAAATTTTTACATTATTAAATGCAATTAAAATGATATTATTTGTTTTAATATTCCATGTTTCCAACTGCTGTTATTGTGTGTAGTAATTAGTTTTCATGACGTTGGAAAATAGTTTCCGGAAGTTGCCGTGCTTGAATGGTTGTATGCTTCATTGACTGATGAGATTTCAAATTTGAATCTTTTCCAATCATATAAGGCACATTAAATGAAATAAACATATACTATAATTATAATGAAAGTGATTAATCCACATTGTCTCTTCACTAACTCGTTATTGTCATATGAGTCTGTTTTGATCGTGCTTTACAAACAGAAGCCTTTTCCTTGTCCTCGTTCAATGTAGGCTCCCATCTTTATCACATGGTGTTCATTTACAAAGGTAAGATTTATTCATGTACAGTGACACTTTTATGTACAGATAGGCAGGGTGTACTTGATACAGCATTATGTGATAAAGTTTGTCGGTGACTTATGGCAAGTCGGTGGTTTTCCGGCTAGCGTCATCAATAAAACTGACCACCACGATATGACTGAAATATTGTTGAAAGTGGTGTTAAACACCACAACCCCCCTTAATGTACAGCTACATCATTGCCATCATCAAATATGATAACAAGATCAATTTTCTCCATTTTTTGTCACTAAGCATATTTATTTATAATGTTCATGTTTTTTTATCATAGAAAAATTAATATGATAAATGTTGGTTTACTTAAATTTTAGGGATTTGTGATTGGTTCAATGTAAATAAAATTAGATATTTGTTTTATTTTTTTTTTTGCTTTTTTTCTGGCAATATACTAACATCTAACAACATATAGGTAACCTTTCATTCATCTTTGACCATCCAATCATATGCAAGACAGTTTCATATGTTGACCAATCAGAAAACAGCTTTTAGCATGCTTGGTTTTTAAAATGTAGGCTAACCTTTAATTGGTTGGTTGAAAATATGAACCCCTATGGGATGTTTTTTTTAGATGTTAGTGTATCATAAAACTAATTAAAATAAAAGTGATAATGAACGTCCAATTTTAATTAGAAAGTGAAGGAACCATCATAATTTGTTGCTCCCTGCGCAAATTACTAACTATGCAGTATTTCAATCTGATTAAAATAACATCACTCATTTGTTCCCCTTACTGATATTTCACGGCGTATGAGATCTGAAAAAAAGAAACATTATGGATCTCCTTCGAGTGACCCTATGCCATGACCTTTACCAATGAAAATGGCGCTTAGGAGTTAATATGTTCATGACATAGGGTTATATCGTATGTGACCAGTAATGTAGTTTCATCAGATCTTGCTGCACCATATCAATAAAAGGGAGCAAATTACAGATACCATTTCAATCAGATGGACAGTATTTATGGTTTTTTTTGTTGTTTTTTTTTATATTTAGAATAATTATTTATCTGTATACCATTTTGAATATTACTACAGATCATTTACATTTACACATGTAATAATGCATTCTGTTTTTATAAATAAAGTTTTTTCGTCCATGAATTTCTACTTTTATTGCTTGTAATACATGTATTTGCATAACGATTAAACTATTGATAGTTGTACTGATCAGTACAGTCTAACTTGTGTTAACACGACGGGTGTCAATAGTGGAGCAGGAACTACTTACCCTTCCGGAGCGCCTGAGTTCACCCCCGGTTTTTAGTGGGGTTAGTGTTTACTTGATCTTTAGTTTTCTGTGTGATGTTTTGTAGATTGTTGTTTGTCCTTTTGAACTTTTTCTTTTGGTCATTGTGTTGTCTGTTCTAAGATTTATGGATTCTAATTACCCCTGTGATATCTTCAAACTCTTCTTAAGAGGTCACATTTGAAACAAAGATTAAGTGGCCTCATAAGACAGGTGACCTTAAAAGAAGTTCAATTCATATTAAATTTTCTATGACAGGACAAGAAAATATTACCTTTAAATACATGTGACTGCTTAATAGAGGTGATGATAAAAACGAACGAGAGACTTGATTTTCCAGTTCAGGAGAATGACACATGATAATAAAAACAAGTGATGGATTTGGTATTCCGGATCAGGAGTACTTCTATGAGATTTATGATGAATAAGAAAAACATAATATCATAAAAATACAACAATTAAGAAAAGTCCAAATAAATTTCATTGTCATGTTTAAACAACTTGTAATCCAAAACATTGTCTTGAGGAGTTTCTGACACCAAGTTGACATTCGTAAACACCAGTATCTGACATCCGAACGTCCAAGATAGCGAGTGTAAATCTATTGGTCACATCTGGATGTATAACACTAACTCTAGAGTCTGAGACGTAGACGAAGTCACCTATTGCCAATGGATGCACGAAGTCACCTATTGCCAATGGATGCACGAAGTCACCTATTGCCAATGGATGCACGTTATCTGTTTTCTTCCAGATGACCTATTAAATAATATTCATGTTTATTATTATATAATGTGGAGCAGGAACTGCCTACCCTTCCGGAGCACCTGAGTTTACCCCTGGTTTGTAGTGGGGTTCGTCTTGATCGATCTTTAGTTTTCTATGTAATATTTTGTAGATTGTTGTTTGTCCTTTTTCTTTTGGCCATTGTGTTGTCTGTCCTTCAATTTACTGCTTTGATATTCTCAAGACATCTACACATGGTTTTCATATGCAAAGAGTATTATTGATGAGACAGGTCTTGATATCTTACAGCTCCAAAATACTACTAGTCCAAATCAAGTAAAACTACCCATGTAATATGTAAAATCAACACTAAAATTTTACTATGAAAATTTAATAAATAATAAGCTTTCAAAATTAGACCAAAAAAGTAAATTATATTCATTCTCAAATTTAAAACAAAATTTATCAGTGGAAAGTTACTTATCTATATCTAATTTTGAATACAGAAAGCTAATAACAAAACTTAGAATTAGTGAACACAACCTATTAATAGAAAAGGGGAGACATTTAAATATTCCCAGAGAGCAACGTTTATGCTTACACTGTAAGTGTATAGATGGCGAGAAACATTTTCTTTTACATTGCACCATAAATTCTGAATTGAGGTCTTCTTTTTTAAATATTTTGAACAACGAAAATCAAATTTTTAATAACTTATCAGAATCAGAAAAACTTACATATATTTTAAACCCATCAACACCATCTCAAGTAAATAAACTGGGTTTCTTTTTTAAAAAAGTCATTAGAACTGAGGACAGGGGACTCCTAACATATTTACTTGAAAATGTCGATTTTATTATCTCTTTGTTACATGTTTATTTGTATAATTTGTATAATTGTCACAAACTGTATTGTTTAATGACAATACAATTTTGAATTGAATTTGAATTTGGTATCTTCAAACTTTTTTTTTACACTTGTGCATCTAATAAACTTTTTTTTTATCAATTGATATTATTGGGGACATAATACTATGGTATTTTTTGTTTTTTAATTCTAGCAGCAATTTATAATCAATTTGGAACAAAATATATATAATTTGGAGCAAAATATATTTAATTTGGAGCAAAATATATATAATTTGGAGCAAAATATATTTAATTTGGAGCAAAATATATATAATTTGTAGCAAAATATATTTAATTTGAGCAAAATATATATAATTTGTAGCAAAATATATTTAATTTGGAGCAAAATATATTTAATTTGGAACAAGGTATATCTAATTTATCATTACTAATGAGTTACTTATTAGATTTCATCCATATCTCTAAAGAGAGGTAGTATTTAATTTAATTAATATGAGATGTTGGTTGGATTTTTTTTTTGCAATACACTAAGCATCTAAGAACATCCCGTAGATATCTAATTTAGTGCACACGACACGTTTCTGAAATAACCTTCATCATGTACATCAAAAATCGGACGATTGGAAAGCCAAGTCAGTTCAAAAAATTTGAGAGTGAAAAACGCCAAAGGGCCTAAACAGAATAGATAAACAAAATAGACTGAGGCTACATATACTTGGGTATAGCAATACAAACATAAACTAACATTAAACATGTACATTTTGTATAAACAAATACACCTACCACCGTTTGATAAAAACAATATTATGTTTTATATGCTCTGACCAACGTGAACCTCATATTCGCGCTTCTAATGATCGCTTTATAAAGTTACAAACACTGGGCAAAATTTCTTTATCAGGATTAAGAATAATTTTTAACTTTTCAAGGGAATCTAGTTGATTAAAGTGAGGATATTTTGTTTTTATAAAATCAATAAAGGCAGGTCTAATATTATCAGTAACTTTACAATCAAAGAAAAAGTGGAATTCGTCATCTAACGTTTTACAAAATTTACAATGTTTTTGATAACGAATCATATCATTTTTATATTTATTTTTTATTAGAATCTATAACGTTCAATAATAAATATATCTTATAAATCATGTTGTTTAAAAGCAACAGGACGGGTGCTACCAATGGAGCAGGAACTGAATATCAGTTTGGGGGAATCTGATTTCACTCCCTGTTTTTTCGTGAGGTTCGTGTTGCCCAATCTTAAGTTTCCCATGTAGTGTTTTGTAGATCATTGTTTGTCTTTTTATCACTGTTTGTTCATTATTTTGCCTATCCGTCGGTTTCTGGTTAACCCTTTAGTATCTTCAAACTTTTCTGACCAATCATTGCCTTGTCTTACTTTTCTGACCAATCATTGCCTTGTCTTACTTTTGCCCGTACCAATAATATCTTGGTTTTTAAATTTTTTTATTTTCATTAGAAAGCTGTTTTGGAAAATACTAGTAGGTTAAAACGACTATAAAATTATAACTAGAATTACTGGTTTCTGAAGAGCACTCGCATCATGGGTAACCACCATGTTTATTTACCTTTTTGATGTTTTCCTTTGTTTTCAATACAAATGTACTAACAATTCGTTTACTAATTGTTGAACCCCCTCCCAGAGGGTGTGCCGGGGTAGAATAGGCACCAGGTTTCTCCATCCTAGAGGCACTAGTCCTCTAAAAGGGGTCAACCCCACGGGAACCCCGGGGTATAGAAATGGGACTGAGAACTTCTTCAGCTTGAAGGGGCGTCGGTCGGTTGTACGGGGTGTATAAATTGACAACCAACCCGTCCTTCGGATGAGACGTAAATAAAACCGAGGTCCCGTGTTGAGAGATTGCCTCCCTCTTCGCACGTTAAAGAACCCAGTGTAACAGCTCATCATGAGCATTATGCTCACGATGAGTGGTCCATAGGAGACCTGTTGCACTGGCTAAATTCTCCGTCCCTACCCATCACCTTTCCTTATTTCGAGTCCCGTGGCGTTTAAATTATTCTCGTCCTGAATATAGCTGAAAAATTGCTCGCTGGACGTTAAGCATCAATCAATCAATCAATACTAATTGTTGATTGATTGATTGATTGATTGATGTTAAATGCCAACTTTGTAATTTATTATTTTGAACTGTACATGCTCATATAAGAGTATAAAGCATAAGTTTGTGTAACTTCTGTCTTGTCAATTTTGCTCTTTTGCACAAATAATATATTTAAACTAACTAAAATTACTATTGTTGTTTTGATCTTAAATGATAGATGTTATACAGTCAAACGTTTATATTTTTGCGTTACGATTGTGTATCGTTAATTAAACTTGAAAACAAACTCGTAATCATCTCAAAATCAAACACCCACACTAATGTTTGGTTCATACAAATAAAATTTCTGATCTAGGCATAAAAGACCACTCAAGGAAACATGAAAATGTGTCCTTTATGAGCCGTTGCCCTTTATATACAGGTTAAAATTATATGCACTATTCATTAATGGGAAAATAAGATTGCCCAATATAGACAGTGATTTACTATATTAGAGGTGCTCTTTAAGGCAGATTTGATTGCATGTTATTCCATATCACTTGTAATTAGAAAAAATAACGAACCATCCTTCTTCCCAAATTCTCTAGATCTAAAAGGCATGGTAATAGAGCCGTACTACCTTCTTCCACATAGACTTTGTTATTACATGTAGTTGCCTCAACTTGTCCACCCGTGACATGACCTAATGAATAGATTGAAACACATGGTTGATTAAATAACTTAATTACCCATTTAGTCCCTTCAAACTTTTTTCCATTTAAAATTTCAATCTTTATAGCCACAATTTATTCAATGGGATTATTAATATAAAAAGTATCTTGTGTCAAATCAATCAAACCAGTGACTAAAAAAAAATATGTGCCTTTCATTTTTATTAAACTTATATATTTATTTCCGACTATTTTACAATAAGCTTGGTTATATTTACAAGAATCCATGTGTACTATGTCTAAGGAAGTTTCTTTATATAGGCAAATGGTGCAGTTCTGGCGAGCCTATTTTGAACAGAAACAGCTACCAATTTTGCCTGTAACCACGTTTTCGAACGTAGAGATTTTCAACACAAATGCTATTACAATGTGATAAATATGCAAAACAATTCCATCCCATATTATGGTACTATTTCATATTCAATATTTGATTCCAAAGAAAGAATGACCTATTTTTTCTGGTCTTCCACGAAGACCATTAGTTTTTTTTAAGATGCCTATGACAATTGATATTAAATCTGTTAGATCTATGACTTTTTTTTGTCATATGAGTAATGGTCTTTACCGAACAGATTCTACCTTCCTAGCTAGTAATCAGTTAACTACGAACATTTATATCCTCATCTGTGCTAATTTACTGGCTATATATTGCTATTCATTGTGGTCTTTTTCACAGGCACTCGGGTACACTCTGTGATTTTCGTTATTTTCATTAAAATTAAATATTTTCCCTTTTAGTGCCTCTATTCTAACCTTCTCTGCGCAGAATCACCTCATTTTGACGTATTTTACTCATTTTGATATTATAGTATGGATAGAAAAAAATGGTTATATCATAACTATCCTAGAATAATCCAAATATTTGAACGTTTCGAAAATAAACACCTTCCATCTTGTCATGCGCACAGTAACAGAATCAGAATCCGTAAATCGAAGGACAGACAATACAAAAGAAAAAAGGACGAAAGGACAAACTACGATCTACAAAACATTACGCAGAAAACTAATGATCGAGCAACACGAACCCAACTACATATATCGGGGTTGAACTAACGTGCTCCGGGAGGATAAGCAATTCCTGTTCCACATGTGGTATCCGTATAACAAATAATAAGTTTTAGTAAATGTACATGTAAAAATGGAAAATTATTGTATTGATATACTGTATATCTTAGTAAAAATAATAAATACTTACCACAGTAAAACAACGCTGATACCGACAAATAGAGAGCGAAATAATGCACCACTCTAAGGGAAATAGCAGAAATAAATAATATTTCGCATTAATAGCATGTAAATATATAGCACACACCCACACACGTACATATCTCCTACCAATGCCCTTTAAAAATTTAAGAGATATAATTTTGATGACATGTTCTCTATAGTTCTCAAATGTCAGTCAAATTACAATTTATATATAATTTACTTTATTTGTAATTTACACAGGGGGGGTCGCTTCTGGTAATTTGAGGTACAGGGGTGTAGCTGGAAATTGGAAAACACCTCCCAGTCATATATTGACACATTAAAAAAAATCCTACCCATTCATATATTCCTTACCTAAAATGTCGACCCATTCATATATTTTATTTACCTGAAACCGAGATTGCTAATTATTAATTGTTTGTACAGACATGGTCCAGATAAGAGACATGCTGTAATATATTAATTTGACACTTTATTATTCAATTATCGGAGGTTTAAATGTCAGATTCCTCGCAGGACATCACTTTTGTGCAGGACATGACTGCAGATCATAGTGATCAGACAGGAATTTATCTGTGTGTTAATGTATTTAAAGATAAGACATTTTCATATATTATTTGCTTACCAATTACCACCCCAGTCATATATTTGACAGCTCAAAAAACCGACCCAATCCAGCGGCACGTCTGTATGTACAAGTATATAGGAAGTGACCCCCCCGTGGTAATTTATACATTTTTGTTGTAAATGTCAAATATAAAATTTGCTTTTTTAAGTATCGACATAAATTAATTGATATCATTAAAAAAAACAAAAAAAACAAGAAAACTGCAGCAGCGCTGCGAGATGAGTCGATTAAAAAAATAAATTAAATCAAAGTATCCAATATCTCATTTTATTTAACTAAAGATTTTTCCTCGTATTTCAAGATTAGATGGGATAATTCCATCAAGCGGAAAAAATTTGTTTGACGGAAAGGCCCGAAAAAGTCCGATTGCCAAAACATAATTATTACATTTTAATATTGATAGCATATTTAGTGCCTTCGGAACGAATGCCAATCAGTATGACATGACGAATTTTTGGTACGAATTTGCTTGGTAAATACCTGTTACAATTAGCTTCCGGCAATGTATTGCAATGGGATCCATTCCGACTATACTGTTTTCGTGCCATCGGCACGAAGACTTTTGAAATTTTGAACTTTTGAAATTTTGTTCGTAACGTAAGTTTTAATTCTCAATACAATTTTAAAGTCATTATTTTATTTTATTTGTTTCGTGTTGGTCGCGCCTTTGACGCGACAAGGACGTTCAATTACGAAATCAGGCAAATGGCTTAAGCTCCTCACACTTCCGCTTTAGACTGACGAGTTCTGTCCCCTGGCTCGTACCTCTATATCGATTAGATTGAGACAGGAAATTGTCAGTCTAACTTCCGCTTCCGATTTCAAAGTGTTTACAAGTATCAACCATGTTCGCTTCGCTCACAGCTGGGTTGAAAAAAAATATCGTGGGAACAATTCCAAAATTCAGTAATAAAACAAGCGTAGAGACGTTAGCAAAATCGACACCCCCTAGCACACCCTTCAATACAAACCTAGAAACGAAAATTTGCAAAACGGGAGTTAGGGTTAGGGGCGTTGAACGTAATTTTCAACAATATTTCATTTATATTGTAGCGGTCAGCTTTATTGTTGGAGAAAATGAACCGGTGTACCAGGAGAAAAACCACCGACCTGTCGCAAGTCACTGACAAGCATAATGCCACATAATGTTGTATTGAGTACACCCGGCCATGAGCGGGATTCGAACTCACAACGACTCTAATTGCATAGGTAGTTGTAAATCCAACTGTAATACGATCACGACGACCAGTTATCTTTGTAGTAGGATGCAATATTAAAACATACACACCAAAAATATATAACAACCAAAACGTGTATTGGAACTAACACATGAACAGGATTTGTTGCAAGACATTTTTCGGCGTCTAAAGTATGCTTTTAATTGTCTATGTTATTAACTTTGTCTCATTTTTATTTTAATATATCTGTATTCATGAATTTCAATTGTCTGTCCTTAACTTTAATTAGCTTTTAATTTTTTTTTATTTATGTACAATGTATATCAATATTCCTTGTTTTTCATTTCTGTCTGTGATTAGTTTTGTTGTTTTTTTTAACTTAAGTATATTCGTATTCCTTGGCCACCAGCGTTGGTCAAGAACATTGGTTTTGTTCAGTGCCGGATATACCTATAGGCTAGTTAGGCTAGGGTGCCTCGGCCAAGGTGTATAATATTATTGACAGTCATTGGACTTTCATACATATGCTGGCATAACGTGCTGTACTCTCTAGACAACGCTTCAGTACTTTATTTTGCACAGTTGCACTCCCTTTAAGAATATTGGAGAATTTTAAACACCCGTCACCACCCTCGCCTTTATTGAAATTGATTAAACACTCTTTCATCCGTCTCTAGTCGTGCGGGTGGGGGATTGAGAGGAGCCTAGTGAAATAACCTAGGACCTCTCTTCATCTAAATCCGGCACTGCTTTTGTTGATTTTATTCATGCAATGCTAATTAGAAAAAAGAACAGTGAGTACCTGGTTTCACCCCAGTTTCTTTGTTGAGTCTGTATGTTTGTCATCTTTCTGGTTATCTGCTGAATTCATGATCTGATATCACGATATAGCAGAAATACTACTAAAGTTGGCGTTAAACCCCAATCAATCAATCAATCAATCAATCAATCAATCAATCAATCAATCAATCAATCAATCTTTTATATGTCTATGTTATGTTGGTAAAAAGGTATACAGAGCTTATGTTGATGCTGTAAAGATGCATCCATTCTAAACAAAACATTTATATTTTATTATTCTTATTTACGAATGTACGCATGTGCGAATCATAATATATTGGGGACTTTAATTCGGATTTTAATTATTAACACAACAAAGTAAATCATATTAAAATTCTTTGTATTCATTCATAAAATATATAAATACATAAATAAAACACAAATGTATCTAAAAAAATAATGCTTAGTAATTAATTGGTACATATTTTTTTCTTCAAATTGGACATAAGCAATTAATATGCAAGGGTATCGAAACGTCAACATTGTATTTGTATCTTTCTCCCATTTAGATAACTGATTTCTATCATTAAGATAACTGATTTATCCTATATCTTATACCAAATTGAAGTTTTTGATGATATTAGATTAAGATGGGGAGAAGAGTCACTATCACTATCACTTTGTCACAATGACGGAGAGTGGGGTATGAGCAAGGCCTCCAAGAGAAATTTGGCAAGGCGGAACAAGACTGCTTTGGAGCCCAGAATTCAGAAGTCTAAGTGAATTCTACATTACCGGTATTATTTTCTAAATAAACTAAATCAAAATAAAACGTCTATGGCAAAGGCTATGGGGCCCTTCAGAGATTCAAAGACCCCCTTCTTGGCTCACCGGGCCCTTCAGAGATTCACAGACCCCCTTCTTGGCTCCCCGGGCCCCGGACTAAAGTACCGGCTGAACCCCCCTCTCATAGGCCCTGGGTATGAGTGTAAAACTATTTGCTTTGCGAATGTACTAGTATTCAATATAATAATAATGTATTGATACTACGGCACTAACGGTAAGAACGGAAGCAAATCTAGCCTCAATAATATATGCTGATTGTCTTGGCAACGATGATATATATATATGTGGCACATGTTTCATGTCAGAGTAACTGTATAATCAATTGGGCCAATACCAGAATAACCTGACACATTTTCCGTAATCAATACCAGAACAACCTGACACATTTTCCGTAATCAATACCAGAACAACATGACACATTTTCCGTAATCAATACCAGAACAACCTGACACATTTTCCGTAATCAATACCAGAACAACCTGACACATTTTCCGTAATCAATACCGGAACAGTCTGGCATATTTGTCGCATCAATATCGGAACAGACTGCGAACTTTGTCTATTTCCACGTAGTAAACGTTTCTATTAATTTTTTTTTATATCACTGATGTGGAAGTTTCATTTGAATGTGACTGAATAAATGACGTCTGTTCAGACTGAGAAGATTCCAGTTGTAATTCCTTGAATGTATCTAAATGTTGACGACAAACAGGACATGTAGTGTTCTCACATTTGTCTATCCATTGCTGTGCACATTGTAGGTGAAATTCTGAAATATGTAACACATCATATTAAGGTAAAATTGCAGCAATAACACATACAGAAATGATACGTAAGTGACTTTACATGTATCATTTTACCAAACAATAAAACAATTGATGAAGCAATAACACATGATGAAGCAATAACACAATTGATGAAGCAATAATTATAGATTAATACAATGCCTTTTTCATATTGCCCTTGTTATCAGCCCAAGACCTTGATATCGGCACTAGGGCTTTAGCCCGAAGAACGATATCAGTCGAGGGCTGATAAAAAGGGCAATATGATAAAGGTCATGTATTAATCTATTTATCACACATCTTGCCAGGGCAGATAACATGTTATTGCCCTCGTAAAATGTTATTGCTCTGGGGGAAAATAACATGCCGCAAATTATGCTTTTATTACATTTACAAATTCGGCGTTATTTCAATAAAATATGTAATAATACATTTGATGAACTATTAAGCCACATACACCGAAAACTAGAATACAAAAAAATAATTCATATACACAAAAATGTACGTTTATCCGGGTATGACCCCCAAATTAAAAAAGAAGAATAAAAAATGTACAAACCATGTTTGCAAGACAATGAAACAACACAGCTTTTTCTGGTATCTTTTTCATTTAAGCATATTGCACAATGTGATCCTACAAAAAGGAATATTCATTATGATAAACATTTAAAATAATGTGCCTGTAATTTTTTAGGACGTCGAAGAATGTATACAAAATCGCATTGAATGTGATTGTTCACATTCCCCTTTTAAAAATAACCCTTATGGATATATCGTAACAGCTGATCTGAGTATACCATCACCAATGATAATCTCCGAGAGATCATTTTCCTTGGACGTAACTTCAAGGTTATCAATGGTAGCAATGGTTTAAAAGTAATAATGGCTATCCAAACACAAACCCACACGAATATATACAGAGAAAGGTATATTGCCGCGTATTTTACTTGTTCAAGAACAGAACTGTCTACGACTATGACAAACTTGTTGTCTGAAGTCAGAGTGCGACTATGATCATACTTTGGTCCAAAAGAAAAAAAGACAAACAATGATCGACAAGTTACTAAACAGAAAACTAACGATTGGCGATGCGTACCACAATTTAAACGGGGTGAACGCAGGTGTCCTGGAACTTGGAAGGGAAAGTGGTACTCGTGGAGTTCATACTAAACGAGACCCACATCATCTGATATTGAACTCGTGTCGGACTCCAGTTTTTAAAGTCATAAAACCTTCGAGTACGATCCAAGCAGCATGTCACATCCAATAAATACAGCATTCTGATTGGACGATTTTGGAGTAAGATTTCATGAAACGACAGGGTGTCAAATGTGGAGCAGATACTGCAAACCCTCGAGTTCACCCACGGCTTTCAGTAGTGTTCGTGTTGCTCGATCTTCAGTTTTCTGTGTAGTGTTTTGTAGATCGGTGTACGTTTTCTTTTGGCCATTGTATTGTCAGTCCTTCTTCGATTTACGGCTTCTGATTAATTTCTTCGGTATCTTTAAAGATTATTATATGACCATGAGTCCAGTATCCGTAAATGGCATGTTTTCCAACAGTATATAGGTGCAGTCGTGATCGTATAGTAGTTGGATATTCCACTGTCTATGCAGTCAGTGCCTATCACCACTAACGTTGTAAGTTCGAATCCCACTCAGGCGGGGTGTACTCGATACAACGTTATGTGATAAAGCTTGTCAGTGACTTGTGGCAGGTCGGTAGTTTTCAAAGGTTTTTTTTGGTTTCCTCCACCAATAAAACTGACCGCCACGATTTAACTGAAAAAATGTTGCAAGTGGTGTTAAACAGCATATCCCTAACCCCTCTACAAACTTTTCTTAAGACCGTGAGTCCAATACCCGTGAATCACATGTTATTCAACTACAAACAGGTGTTTTTAATTTGAAGATATTATTTCTATTCTGAATTTAGTAAAGCTAACTCTACAGTAACATGCCTCCCAGTACTTCAACCAATTTGTATTTATCACTGTCAAAATGATCTGTCTTCTTAGTGGAGTTGTAGAGCTGTAATAAAAAAAAACCAAAGCATTTTAGCATGTACTAAAGCACAGCGATGACTTCGTTCGGCCTGTGTAAGGTTTTTCATTACAAATATAACACAACCGGACACAATTTCACAGGACACTATTATATCTTACACTTAGTCCTAAATACAATTTAATTATACATATAATACAAATAAAAATCAACTAAGTCGGCAAACAGGAAGTAGGAATCTGACGGGTCCAAAAACGCTTCCCACAATCTGGCATACCTATATGAAGCTTGTGACGGACGGAAGGACGGACGGACGGACGGACGGACGGAAGGACAGACGGACAGAGGTAAAACAACAATGAAGATCGCTCCGAAATCAACCACCAGTAATGATATTGACATAGGTCAGAGTTGCACATCAACCATGCGTGATGATATCTATGTGACCAGTCACGGTAGACACATGTTTGTGTCTGTTGTAAGTAAAATGATAACTTGTAATTGATATGACATCAACCGTTGACCAATATGATTCCGGGAATATAGCTCGCGTGAATGTTATTACTGTCCTGATAAAGGTGTGATATTGAAAACGTTGCGTATAATATTCTCTACTAGCACCTGGGGTGACTCTTGTTTGTTTGGTGGAGTCCATATTACTCATCGTTTTATATTACTGTGTTGTGCTGTGTTTATAATATTCTCTATGAACACCTGGGGTCACTCCTGTTTGTTTGGTGGAGTCCGTATTACTCATCGTTTTATATTACTGTGTTGTGCTGTGTTTATAATATTCTCTATGAACACCTGGGGTCACTCCTGTTTGTTTGATGGAGTCCGTATTACTCATCGTTTTATATTACTGTGTTGTGCTGTGTTTATAATATTCCCTATGAACACCTGGGGTGACACCTGTCGAGTCCGTATTACTCATCGTTTTAGATTACTGTGTTGTGCTGTGTTTATAATATTCTCTATGAACACCTGGGGTGACACCTGTCTGGTCCGTATTACTCATCGTTTTAGATTACTGTATTGTGCTGTGTTTTGTGTTAAATGTTTGTCGTTGTTCTGTATCTTGTGTCCTTGGAGTATCCATTCTTGACTGTCCCTTCGGTGTTCACTAACGTTTATTTGTTGCATATTGATTTTCCCCCTACTTCTTGGAGAACTATTTTGCGGAGGTAAAAATTAAAAAGTTAAAAACGATCACAAATCATTTTTAAGAGAGAATTGATTTGAAATGAGTGATTTATTTTTATCTTTATTGATATTTACAATAATTAAAACAATTTTATGTACACTTTTTTACGGTTTGTAAATTTTACAAAAATCTTGTAAAATGTGCGTTGACAGAGATGTTGTGTAGCGTAACAGGAACGACAACTCTGGATAGAGAATGGGTTCGTTTATGTTCCAGTGGTTGCCTCCGAACAATCACCTCTCACCTCGACCCATTAAATATAAAAAAAACCCACGACATATGACGTTGGAAATTCATACCCTGGCTTGGGACAGTCACAAAAATGTGGCTGGATTTATTTGTCTGAGTTTAATACACATTTTCAGTAGGCAATCAACAGTGCATAATTGATGTTGTTTCTCTAAATTGATACTTTAGGTGTATAGACGTGGGTTTCGTCACACGTTGATTTAAATTACAGACACACGGTGTATATCCATAACGGAACCTTCGGGATGAACATCGACGTTACGCGATTCTTGGGGAACAAGTAACGGATCCTTGGTAGATTTTTGAGGCAAGTTGAAAAACCGGTCTCTTTATTTTTACGATTTAATACGATCAAAGATGTCTAGGAACTGTATATTAAGTGTCACGGAACTCAGCTATTATTACATTTGCCATTTCTACCAGATTTATCGCATCTGTTCATACGCAGAAGCGGCATTTATAAAAACGATTGCAGTTTTCACCGCATCAACATATTGAAAAGACGTTTTCATCACATAGTTTGTCTTATATCATCAATTTAACAGTATCCTGTTATTTGATTATTAGCTAGAGTATATCTTTGATGTTCATTTCAATGCCATGATAAATATGAAAACCAATTAATGTATAATAAAATCAATAATGATGAAAAAATTTCATCTCGGAAAAGCAACGGATCTTTATGATTGTGGAACTGCAACCTTCGGGATTGCCAAAGGAAATATTCAAAGCGGTCTTACACTGGTAATTAGGGACCTCAGGGGGAGGAGGGATAACAACCATACTTTTTACGGGGATGTACCACTGAAGGGTTGATTGATTGATTGATTGATTGATTGATTGATTGATTGATTGATTGATTGATTGATTGAATGGGGTTTAACGTCACTTTCAGTAGTATTTCAGCTATATCATGGCGGTCTGAAGGATTGAAAACTGGCCCAAATTAATACATTTTTTGTATATCCTAAACAGGTATATTATACACTATTTTTGGCTATTTTGTTACTAGAAAAGGAGGAAAATTGCCCCCAAATTGATATAATTGTTTCATAAGCTTACAAAACTTGTTACCCTTTCATATTTGCACACCCCAGTATACCGTACAAAATAGGAAGTTACCCCCTTCCTTATCAGGAAGCACCTTATTAAACCCTGTCATCGTTTTTGTAAGAAAAGTTTTAACTAATGAATAAACTCTTTATTTCTTAGTTAATGCAGGTTAATTAAGGGTTTGTTTGTGGAAATATTTTTCCACAACATTTTACTTCCGCCTACAATATTTATATTTAGAATTAAATTAAAATGCAGAATGTAACTAAAATACCCTTTTTCTGATTTGTCACCCTTTGATATCCAGGAGGGGATATAGATAATATATATATGTATATATTGTCGAAATCACAAGGGCTTGTAGCCGCAAAGCCCTACCCCCCCTCCCTTTTTGAAAAAAAAAATCCCTTTTTATATATATATATATTTTTTTACATTTCAAGACGAAAATTCCCAAAAAGAAAGATATAATGAGAGGAGATATAAATTTTATTTTTTCTTTCTTTTCGGTAATTTTCTTCTAAAATGTGAAAAAAACAATGAAAGGGAAAAATGTTTTTTTTCCAAAAAGGGCAGGGGGTATAGGGCTTTGCAGCTACAAGCCTCCATTAGGCGGTACCATACACTTCAGGTAAAATTTGATCTGCTCGTTTAATTTTCTTATTTTTTTGGCAGTGTGTTTGAATATATCCACTGTAATAAATATCAAAATTTTAACAAATTCCAACCAACAGACTCAGAGCTATAAATTTCACTAGCCAAATAGCAGGTTTTCTCTCTGTGGTTTTGATCACCGAGATGCTTGAAATCTGCATACAAACATCATATGATCAAAACGTTCAACTGAATTTAAAGAATTATCTCCCTGTAGTGTATGGTACCCCCTTATTTTAGGTAATTTGACGTCAGAAAACAAAACATTGTCTTTAAATCATAAGAAAATAAAGGCAATCTGAGGGAAAATCGTGCTAAAATAAACAAATAATCTTTAAATATTTCTGCTTCTTCTGGTGCAAAAATGATCAAAATCCGTTTAGAAATGACTTCACAATAATGTTTTTTTTTTTGAAAAATGTGGTTTTATATGAAATATATAGCGTAAAATCGAGGGTGGCGAATAATTATGTTCCATGACTGTAGTCTGATGTGAAATACAAATATATATGTATGTATAAATGTATTATGCATATTTTTTTTAATATTGTCATATATATATTTCATTTGATGTAAAACCATACTTCACAAACTTGTCATACTGTTACATAATCAGTGTACATAATACATTGTATATGGGCCCTAACCATCTATTATAAATGAGTTTGTGCTTATAAAGTATTTAGTATTATTGTCGTAAAGGGTCCGTTGCCTCCAAGTCGCGAAGGTCGCGGTGCCACATTTTAACACGTTTTCTATAAATCGTAAAGGTGCCGTTACGAACCTTTTCCATTAAAAATCGAATTTAATGGGCTTTAATGGATTATTAAGTGAAGACTGGGTTTGGAGTTGGTGCATTTAGGTTTCTTCTTTTAATAATTGTCAAAATTTGAGAGTTAAAAGGTGGAAAAAAGCAAATATTCATAAAAGATATGTCCGAAATTTCACTTTACATTGACAGTCATCTCGTTGGAAAGCGAGCGAAACGCATTTTCAGCAGACGTATGTGAATGGTTTTTGGTTTTGGATTGAATCATACATCAGAGAGTTCCGTCAGAGCAAAATATACGATATATTTACCTTCCTTAATTGCAGCTATCCATTATTATGTGGCTTTCCCACTTGCTGACATCATTTTCATCACAAAGGATCCGTTACTTGATCCCCAAGAATCGCGTAACGTCGATGTTCATCCCGAAGGTTCCGTTATGGATGTACACCATGAGACAGACAGATCTGAATTTCAAATTCGCACCCACGCTATAAAATATAATTCTATAAATATATCGCCCACGTATTTAGTGAGGTACGTGGTGCTCACTTTTCAGTTTTCTGCGTGCTATTTTGACAACCAGTGTATACATGTACATTGTGTCCCTTTTGGTCACTGTATTGTTTGCCCGTCTTACGTTTTCTGATTACTCATTTAATAACATTTCTCAAAATTATATGTTATAACAAAATTAAATTGTCGTAGCGGAAAGCAAGTAGGCGAACTATTAAAACGATAGATACAATGATAGGTGTAACCAAATGCCAGTCGTAAGTTGACGAAGGACAGGCAACACAATGGTGAAAAGGAAAGGAACGAACAGAACAAACAATAAACTACAAAACAATGGACTGAGTATCACGAACCATACTAAGAACCGGTGTAAACTCGGGTGTACCGGAAAAGTAAACAGTTACTGCTCCACTAGTGGCACCCGTCGTATTACTTTCGTTAGAAACCCGATGACAGTCATGAATGAAGAAAGAACCAGATTGGGATTACCATAAGCAAAATATATCCGTGGTCATTTGTGACACATATATTCCGTAACGGCTAACCAAGTCGGACAACCGGTACCGTAAAACATTTGATTGATTGATTGATTTTTGATGCTTAACGCCACTTTCAACAATATTTCAGCTATATCATGGCGACCAGTTTTAGTGGTGGAGGAAGCGGAGTACCCGGTGAGAACCACCGACCATGGGCAATCAACTGGTAAACTTTATCACTTGCGGTTGCGAGTCGAGTGCACCCTTTTTGCAATTTACAAAGCTGGGCGCGAACCCACGCCGTATTGGTGATAGGCTTGTATGAGTTGTTAGATCCAGCAACCTAACTCATTGAGCCACCGGGCCCTACAACAACTTAACTCATTGAGCCACCGGGCCCTACAACAACCTAACTCATTGAGCCACCNAATTTACAAAGCTGGGCGCGAACCCACGCCGTATTGGTGATAGGCTTGTATGAGTTGTTAGATCCAGCAACCTAACTCATTGAGCCACCGGGCCCAACAACAACCTAACTCATTGAGCCACCCGGGCCCCCGTAAAAACATTTGAAGTGAAGACTTCAACAAAACCACTATGAACCATTGATTCAGTAGCTTCCTTTTTGGCAGCAACCCTCTCTCAGGGAAATCATGATATGATCCAGAAACTCTGGAATGTCGTATCAACTGAGATATATAGTCTTCATATGCACCGTTACTATAGTGACAACTTATAATACACTAGACAGTTAATTTACCTTATACTGTATACAAAAATAAACAATGGACGCTGAAAATAGCACCACTCCAACTGATAATCCCACAGAAACTTGTACTATGTATCTGGTTGTGAACTCTTCATTCTTGTTACTGGTAAATACAAAAACAAACATATAAACATACTAAGGTTCACTATAACACTTATTAATGGTGGACTCGATATGTCAGCCAAATTCGAATTTCTTAGTGTCCTTTTTTTTATACAAAAAATGTACAAATGTACTTGAAAGCAAAAATGAATAAAAGACGATAAATACAGATTATTACATGGCATTTTCCAAATCATACCCTTTATCAGCCCTAGGTCATGATATCAGCCCGAGAGCCGATAGGCTCAAGGGATATATGAACGAGGGCTGATAAAGGGTATGATATGAAAAATGACATGTTATGATATGTTTATCATATACTTCAACAGAGGAAATAACTGATTTGTACCAAAATGTAAATTAGTCATTTTCGCTAGAATTTAATACGTGTATATAGTCATAGAACAAAATAAATATTGTTTTAATATGCAAATCCAATAAATGCACGTTTTTTAACCACTTTCTATATCATAAGAGAGAAATTTGTAGATAATAGTTTTCTGCGCAAATATTTTTTAAAAACAATTGAATCCACCCAACCGTATCGGTAAAGACAGTTTTCCGGAAATTCACGAAGTGAACTTACGGACATTGACGGAATGGCATGTAATAAATTTGCGGAAGCAGTTAATAAACTTGCTTTATCAGCCCGTTTCGATCATTTTTGTGAAACTGGGTGAAATAAACATGACTACTCTTATTATTCTAAGCAAAACTCAAATTTTTATTACAGGGTAAAATTTTAGCTTGATCAACTACAAGTATATGATAAATAAGGATAATAACAAAATTACCGAACTCTGAACAATCTTCCAAAGGGAAAGTCAAAACTGATATGTATATAAACAGACAAAATCAGTCAACAACCGGAAAACTGTGAAAACCGCAATGACCATGACTTGGTACAGGCATTTCCAAAGAAATGGTGGGTTGAATAAGATTTTACTTGATATTTATAATAGATGTTGTGATTATATATCCGGCATTTTTTAATTTGAAATATAGAAAAAGGTACCTTTGAACTTAACATAGAAAAAATGGAGTACATTGGCAACTTTTCTACTTCTGATACGATATTGAGTGATTAAAATTCAATTAAAAATATAAATATAGTGGGAGTTCCTAACTTTGATCAAACACTCTTTGATTTCTGCAATAATCCAACTGCATAGTAAACTTTTAATCATGACCATTCTGTTGTACGTGACTTTGGCGAATGTATTTAAGTCTTTTGATGCTGTAGAAAGTATTCCCATGTAAAACTTTTTTCTATGTGCTAGTACATTTCTGCTTTTTTTTTTCATTTAAAAGAATAAAATATGTTTTTCTTTGTCAAATTGCAAGTTGAATACACCCTTAATATGTGTCATAATGAACCTATATTTAAGAAATAAATCATGGAAGCCAGAATGTGTTTTGAGTTTTAACATGGATTGGCGGATAAAATTTACTAATATTTCGATTCTGATATGTCTAAGAGTACACAAACGGTAGTATACTTTGATTGGAAGACGGTACTAGTAATTTAGATTTACGTTTGCGGAAAATTCGCACACAATTATGCTGTCAATGGAAAAGTCAGCCCAGTCACATTCACCGGCGCATGTGCGAATGAGATTATACCATCGATAAATCGCTCGTTTGTCTACAAAGCGAAAGAAGGACGTCATGTTAGAATGAAGCATAATTTATTGTCTAGATTCTTTTTTCTTTGTGTCAACAGTTTATGACAATGAATAACTCATTTTTTTTAATATATCATAAAATACAAAGTGATCTACAGTGACGAAACAAGTTTTTTTCAACTTTGTATTTTTTTTTCTATATAAATACAATATAGGTTATTATTATATATTAATGCAAAAAATTAAACATGTAGATATGAAACAATAAATGCAGTGCCGGATTTAGATAAAGAGAGTCCCTACTTCTATTCATCTTGTTTGGCGGGACCCGGGTGGCTCAATGAGTTAGGTAGTTGGACTCATACAAGCTTATCACCAATACGGCGTGGGTTCGCGCCCGGCTTTGTAAATTACAAAAAAGGGTGCACTCGACTCGCAGCCGCAAGTGATAAAGTTTACCAGTCGCTTGTCCATGGTCGGTGGTTCTCTCCGGGTACTCCGGCTTCCTCCACCGCTAGAACTGGTCGCCATGATATGGCTGAAATATTGTTGAAAGTGGCGTTAAACAACCAAAAATCAAATCAAAATCAATCGTTTTGTTTGGCCTCTCCCCATCATCCACCCTCACGACAGAATTGGACTACAGTGCGTTCTGACAGCATATTATAAGAAATGCCTATGACAACATCAAGAATATTATACACCCAAGCCTGTCAGGCTTATAAGTAAATCCAACACTCTATAAATGTAGCAATAAAGCAGAATGTGGCGATGGAATAGTAATACCATTAATGGAACTAATCAAACAGACCAAAGTAACAAAATCTGGGACATAGACAGTAGACAGTAGCGCGGGTTTGTGTGTAGTTATGGTAATTATAATAATGCCTTATTTCGTCAATGTAAGTTAACATTTAGTTCACTTTGGTTTTTTTTTATGATATATCATAGAACAAATTAGTTATCCATTGTCATATACTGTTGACACAAAGAAAAAAAAACAATAACAAAAACAAAAACAGACTTAATATTTCGAGGTCGGCCATGAACGGTAAATAATATCTAGTCAGAACATCTTGTCATACAGTAGACAATTTGTTGTAATACGTATTGTAACATAATGCATTCATTTCCTTTTATCTTTTTATGGTTTATATATAGCAGTCGATTTCACAAAAAATCGTAAGTCTAAGATCAGTCGTAAGTGTGAATTTCAACCAATCAAAAGCTTGGAAATCACACTTACGATTAATCTTAGACTTACGACTTTTTGTGAAATCGCCCCCAGAATGTTAGCAACAACTAAGAATTATGAAATAATACACGCAGATATGAGATATTGCACACTTTAATCCTGAGTTGTAGTTTTATTATTCTCAGAGGGGAGCCGTGCAATAATCAACGACCTAGATGTGATATTGCATGGCTTCATTATACCACGGTTTTCCGAGTTAAACGGCTAAACACTCGAGCGTGGTACAACAATGCTGTAAAAATAAGCAATTTAATATATTAAATAGATAGTTCTTTACTGTCAAAAGAAAGAGGATCGGGATAGACGTTAAGGTTATTCTACATTGTACAGGAGGAGTACATTGTCAAGTTGTAACATAAATACGCATTTTTCCATTTTCATGGGGGTCTGTGGCCGTTTTTTAGTGTCATCCCTTTTTGTCTCAGGGAGTATTATTTCTTCTAACAGGGAGAAAAGAACATATTTCATTTTTGTACATCTCACTGTTTTTGTATAATGATTTTATGTTTGAGATATAATTTTCTCGTCATTTTCATTAAATGATATTTACTGGATATATATGTGTTTGTTTAATTTACTCCCAGTTCCAAAAACAAGCGGATTTGTTGCTCTATATCACTGGAAGATGTTTAGGTTGGCCATGCTTACATTACCACCTATTTATCATTAGTTTTGATGTTATGATGCTGTTGTTGTCGTTTAGGGCTATTTGGACTTTTGAAGTAAGACATAATATACGCATTTTTCCTTTGATGTTTTTATGCAGTAATCTGCTTAAAATTAGTGAACTTTTACAAACCATGGTCTAACATGAAGATCTTGATGTTATTCCATGATTTTGACGTCATAGGATCTGTTATTCCATGGTTTTGACGTCACAGATCTGTCAATCATGTAATTTCTGTTACAAACCATATATACCATGGATCTTACTCATGAACTTATTTAAACCAACTCATCCTTCGGATTCGTTGGTTTAAATAAGTTATTTCGGAAAATCGCAAGCAAACAGAGGCAAAATCGATACATGCACATGACCGCTCGGGGTCAGATCATTATTCCAACAGCCCATTATTCCGACAGCCCATTGCTCCAACGGCCCATTATTCCGACAGCCCATTGCTCCGACGGCCCATTATTCCGACAACCCATTGCTCCGACAGGCCATTTCGTCGACAACCCATCCATTATTCCGTCAAAAATGGTCAAAAGTAGTATAATTATCATAAAATCTGTTGTTTTTCTTCTATACCTAACGGAAGACTGACTTTAATCTTTATTTTCAGTGGGCGGATTGTTTCTGTATTAAACTAAAGGGTAAATATGGGTCAAAGTCAAATGTCATGGTGCTAGCAGATTCCTGACATCATGACGACATGAGAAATCTCAGTACCAATTTCGGATGGCCTAACACTTCTACATTTTGGATGTAATCATGAATAGTTTACACCGCCACCGTTACGCGAGACGACATAAAAATTATTGGAGGGGGGGGGGGATTAAAAAAAGTTCTTGCCCTGATTTTTACCGAAAAAAAATCTTTCCGGATAAAAAATCCCAGCCCCCGCCCCCTAGCCTTCTCCCATCCAAATAAATTCAAATGGTCCGTGCCTAAATTGCATGAAATTTTAATATTATTTTGAAGTTTTGAAATAAATTAAACGAAAATGGAAAATGAATTATAATTCGAAGGTAAAAATGTGGGAAGGGAGCAAATTCGTGTCTGAAAATAAAGCGATTTCGGTAACAGAAGTGCGGAATAATATGAGACACGTGTCACAGTAACAGGGGCGGATCCAGGTGGTGGGGGCACCCACACGTCGCGCGCCTCCCCTAAAATTGGAAAAAATATGATTTTTTTTGCGTAAAATCGTGATTTTTCACACGAAATACACCAAAACATTTTCCCGCCTCCCTCCGCTTGGCGCGATTTTTTTTAAAGTACGCCCCGCCCCCCCTATCTGGAATTCCTGGATCCGGCCCTGAGTAAGGTCAGTTAACTGGTCCCCTGGTCAATAACCTAGCTGTCGTACAGTAACAGGTCATAGGTTAAAGTAAAAACATAAATATCTAATTTAGTCCGTACGACGTAACTTTCCTATACAGAGACTCTGAAATTTCCGCGAGATAATGGCATGAATAAACATTGAAAAAAGGGGGGTGTGAGCAACCTAGGTTCTCGCGATGTATACTTTCTGCTTCCTATAAGACACCCGGTGTGAATTAAATATTGTCATTAATTAACATGTATTCTGTTGTTAAACGCCAAATGAGCGAAATGTTAACTATATCATACGTTCGTTGTCGCATTGTACTAGACTAACATACTTTATAGTTTAACAACAGTCAGCGAACAGACATTAGACATGAACGCATTGTCCGGATTTCGGGCAAACCAGTATTTGCTCTTGTGCATGCTTAGCAGAGAAACACCAAATGCGAATATTATAGTCTTATCTAAATTTCACGTCTACAAAAGTACTATTTGTCATATAATATATCTACTTTCGTAAATAAAACAAATGACGGATGGGGAAAACAAGGAGGGGGCCTTACTCACATACGAAAAGGCAGAAGACTTTATGTTAATAAGAAGATAATACATGAACCGCTTAAACTCTAAGGGACGGACCATTTAACTTCAAGGGGGGGTTATGGTATTTTTCTAAAAAAAATGTTCTGATTCCCAATGTTGCTGAAAAAAAGATTCTGATTTTGGTGGAGGAAAAAAAATAATCTGATTCAGGGTTTTTGTCATATAACCTAATGTTAAATTCTGGATAAAAAAAAATTTCTTGTCCTGATTTTTACCGAAAAAAATAATCTTTCCGGATAAAAATCCCAGCCCCCGCCCCCTAGCCTTCTCCCATCTAAAAAAAAATCAAATGGTCCGTGTCTAAATTGCATGAAATTTTAATATTATTTTGAAGTTTTGAAATAAATTAAACGAAAATGGAAAATGAATTATAATTCGAAAGTAAAAATGCGGGAAGGGAGCAAATTCGTGTCTGAAAATAAAATCTATTTGGCCTAAAAATCACATTTGAGTTCTAGAACATGCAACAAACAAAG
>MJUT01024464.1:171367-196013 GCA_002080005.1 Gigantidas platifrons
TGTGTGTGTGTGTGTGTGTGTGTTAGGGATATCGAATTTTCCTATTTCTACGATTTTTCTATTGAATTTTTGGAACTTTTCCGACGATGTGATACTTTTTTTCCATTTTATTATAGGTTGTGAAAAAAGAATTATGATGATGTATCTGCAACAGGGCCTCCAAGAGAAATTTTGCAAGGAGTAACAATACTGCTTTGGGGTCTGAGAACAGGCTGACACTTCTCTCAAAACTGTGGATTTGAGTTGAATATACAAAAAAATAATGAAAAAATCAAAATAAAACGTCAATGACTAAGGCTAGGGGGCCCTTCAGAGATTCACGGGCCCTTTCGTGGCTTTCCGTGCCCCATAACGATGTACCGGCTGAACCCTCCTCTCATATGCCCTGCTTTTTACCATCCTAGATTCTGTAAATCCAGTTCTCTATCCTTCTATGGATACAATATTATGTCTTTTGTTAAGCATGCCAGTAGCAAGCGCTACTGCTGATATGTTATTTAGTGTATTGAGACGTTTGAAAACTTGTGTTAATTCGACTATAACGTATGACAGGCTATCTTGCCTGGGATTGATGCATATTCACCGAGATTTTAAAGTGGACTTGTACAAAGCAGTGGAGGTGTTCGTATCTGCTAAGGCACGAAGGGCGGATTTTTGACAATTTTAAGATATCTATTGTCTATCAAAGTCATTAAAATTGTGCTTGATTCTATGTAATATGAAACCCTGAAATGGCTCCAGATCGCACCATTTTGCATCTTGTCGAAAGTAATTATGGCGTGCACACTATTAACCCTCAGCTACGTCCCTGGTCGGTGGTTCTCTCCTGCTTCTTCCACCACTAAATCTGGTCGCCATGATATAGATGAAATATTGCTGGAAGTGGTGTTAAAACACCAAAAATCAATCAATCAACTAATATGGACTTCTCACGTTGCTGCTTGTCACATGATTTGATTTAACCTTATACCCTCCCCCCAAAAATAAATAAAAATAAAAATAATACAAAAATAAAGAAACAAATAAAATCATCAGAAACCTGTTTTGTCCACATGATTCGCGATTAAAATAAAACGAATATAGACCTTAAAAAGATAAATATAAAACAAACTCCAAAAACATTTACTATATGAAAGCTTGAAGGTACCAAAGGGATAATTAGAAGTAGTAAACCGGAGAAGTTCAGAAAATACAGCGGCCAAAGGAAAAACTGACAATAGGACAACAATGTTCTATAAAACACTTCACAGAAAACTAAAGATTGAGGAACATGAACCCCACATAAACCAGCGATGAACTGATGTTCTCCGGAAGGGTGATTAGGCAGTTGTTGATTGTTTCACAATTTTTTTTAAGTTAATTTATAATTTAACTGTATTTGAATAAGATCCAACATAGCAAAGTTAACAACACAAAAGGCAAAATGTAAAAATTGTTTAGGATGTTATCATTATTTTATACAATAAACGTCCGAGAATACCGAAAGGGCAATCAAAAATGGACAATTCCGAGAAACTGGCAACATAGAGTACACAAGTCGAAGAAAAACAAAAACACAATACAATTTGTGTTGGGACACCACTATACGCAAGCAAGCACAAATAGCGTAAATAAGACATGCACTCTCCTACAAACAACTGGAAGTAAATACGAACCGAACATCGTTTTTATGCGGAAATCGTAACGGACATCACAACACGGAACTCAGAACGTAAAGACACATAATAGGACAACAACAACAAATATATATACGATGAAATATGATTTCAGTTAAAAGTAAACTATATAAATACCTCTGTAACATAATTCACACAATAATATATCATTTTATAGTTGATATTAGTTTGTTTACTGACCTGGCTATGAGGTCAATAAACTTGATGTAGGTGAGATTGTTGACCGTCACTGTTTTACGTTTTGTTTTGTGCGGTAAAGTCAAAGAAAACCGAAGTGGTAACCAGGAATGGACAATCCAGAGACAATGGCAATGTTGGGTACACAAGACACAGGACGAAGAAAACAAAAGAAAAGAAAAGGAAAGAAACAAACAAAAACAACATTGTGTACACAAGACACATGACGAAGAGAAAAAAAAACAACCACACACACAGCATGTCACAGGAACTAAACAGATGAGAAACGATATTGTCCGAATAACAAGTAAATAAATGTGTCATTGTTTTACTTGTATCAAAGCCAAAGGCCACTAAGAAATATGAACCAATATGGTAATTAAAAAGACACAAATAGACATTCTTGAAGTAATATTATGAAAAAAGATAAAAATATTTAAATAAACTTGTTTTGAACAACAATTCTAATCACTTGAAAGGAATCACTATTACACAATATATTATCAAAAGCCTCGGAGAGTGAGGCAAGCAGTGGCAATTCTGTTTGTCGTATACCTCGGGTCTCTAGGTATAGTTACGTTAAATCAGCAAGATCTTAGCCATTAAAAGAGCATGGGTGAAGAGTGCTGTTTGAAGACTATCATTGTGACTGCAAAACGTGGATCCAAGTTTTCGTTCTGCACTTTAGATAGACGTTAGAATTTCATATGTATTGGATTACGCAAATACATGTGATCTTCTGTGCTTTATCCAATAAAGTATTTGAATTTGATATATTAAAAAAATGACAGCACCAGTAGACACACACGGAAACATGCAATCTGATTTCAGACAAATTCCATTGCTAGATACCAAAGGTTCTAAACTTTTTTCCCCTCCAATTAATGGACTACAGCAATACAATGTCATCTCTAATATGGGTTGTTCTAGAAATGTCAAAATTGGGAAAGGATACACTTTTGATTATATGCCTTGCACGTTTTTTGCACTGCACAATCATCTTGAAAGATTAAATGCTGTCTAAAAACGGACAATTTTGCTGACTTTGGATGTCTCAGCATTACCTAAACAGCATATGACACAACTTCATATTACTTTGTTCTCGCCATGATATAGCTGTAAAATTGATGAGTGAGCGAGTGATTGTTGTTAAGCGCCAATTCAGCAAATTTTCAGCTATATCATGGCGAGAACAAGTTCATTATCAATAAGATGATGATGAGGTCCGCTTTGTTCTAGACCAACACGCTGAGTTGGATTTTTATAGTAAAATTGCTGAGTTGGCGTTAGACAACAATCACTCACTCAATATATATATACAAAATGTATATATATATATATAGATTCCAGATAAATCCTTTATAGTAAGCTTGAAATGTGGATTAATTTGAGTAAGTTATGTTTCAAAGTTTCATAGTATTAAAATTTAAACACGAACAGTCTTTTGAGATGTGGCTTCTGCACTATTTTTATTTGATATCACTGGTACAGCACCGATTTTCGAATTTCCATTTTAATATACTGCTTAAGGTGGCACTAAACAACAAAAAAGCTACCAATAAGATACAGAGATAAACAGTCAGTATAGACGAGCGGTCGCGAACCATTATGTGATAAGCTTTGTCAGTCACTTACAGCAGGTCGGTGGTTTCCTCCACAGATAAACTGACTGACACGATATGAGCTAACATATTGTTGAAAATGGCGTTAAACATCACAACCTAAACCAGGGGCGGATCGAGGATTTCAAGTTAGGGGGCGCACTTAAAAAAAATCGCGCCGAGCGGAAGGAGGCGCGAAAAGTTTTGGGGTATTTCGTGTGAAAAATAACGATTTTACGCAAAAAAAAACCATATTTTTTTTCTCCAATTTTAGGCCCCCCCCCAGGATCCACCCCTGTAAACCCTAACCCTATATGAGAGGTGATTGTTCGTTTTGTTGATATTGGTGAAATTGATGACCATCACTGTTTAAACTTTCTTTTCATAATCAATATGTGTAAACAATAATGGGAAGTCATGTGTATATAAAGTGTTATATTGTTTGTGTTTTCTTTTAATTTCTATTGACTTAAGCGCCTTCTTTTAATTTCTATTGACTTAAGAGTCAAGAGCAATATTAATTATGACAATTAAATCTTCTTATCCTACAGAACAAACATATTGGAAAAATAAATATTAAAATCAACTATTAGTGTACGTAAACCCGTATTAAGGAGGAAAATCGAATAACTCTCGATGCGACATGATCTAGCGACCAGGACTGGGTTGCTCAAAACACTGGTTAATTTTATCCATTGGTTAGGCTAACCAATGGATAAAATTGCTAACCAGTGGTACCGTATCCGGTGGACAAATTTACGTTGCTCAACCATTGGATAGTGCTGTGGTTAACTAACCAGTGGTTAAGTAGCTTAACCAGTGGATAGTATCCCATAATTCCATAGTATTCTTTGTAAAAAAAAATGACAGAAATCGTTTGCTCAACAAAAAAAAAAACGAAAAAAGACGGGTAGGTGAAAATTTTTCCTAGGCTGACTTGGTTTGCTTATGTGAGCTTGTGGAGAAAACATAACCATAATTAGGTCAAAACAAACGAATGTTATAACAAATGCAGAGAAGGCAAAAGTGTGGAAAGAGATCACAGACTCTGTGAATGCAAGGGCGGGTGAAAAAAAAAAAATCGGTAGAGAAAATCAAGGAAAAGTGGAGAAAAGTCTGTTCTACGGCAAAGTTGGAGGCTGAAGTAAATAGTAAGAGCCTCAATCGAACAGTAGAATGCCCAGCTTTGCCAGCGCCAAGTGAAGTAAAAAATCATGGAACTTCACACCGATGCACTCAAGACATATCAGAATAGGAAAGGGATAGTCTTTTACATGTTCTCTGTACTTTCCAAGAAATTAATATGTCAGTCATGGATATACCATCAATTTTCATTTTTCATTATTAAAAAACACAGGCACTTTTATAAAACAAAATAATGAATGCATGTTGCATCCCTTTCTAGCCAACTATATACACCCGTTCAAAATTTGCAAATACGGGATACAGATTCACTACTTTTAGGATATTTGTTGATCCCTCTTTATTGATTTTTGAAGTCTATATGCAGCTGCGGCTTGCAATTTCTTAACATTATATTTAGACCAATAAAAAAGTGCATAGTTAACAAGAACTATTATTTTAAGATATGTTTTACTGTCGGTCCGTCTATATAGGGTACATGGTTTCAAAGAAAAAAATTTGAAGGCGTTTTTAAACGGATTTTGATTATTTTTTAACCAGAAGGCGTGGCAATTTCTAGGCATAATCTTGTTTCGGCTAGTTTTCATTTTCTGGTGATTTACACTTTAATTTGTTTTAAAATCCAATTTACAATGTATTTTCTAATAAAAGTGGAATCCTAAAATAACATCACATTATTTAAACCACAGGAACACAAAAAGTGGAGTTGGTTGTCAGTTATCTTATACGTTAACATTCCTGTTAATTAGATTTGAAGACCTATATATTTCATGGAATAGGTATCGAACGGAAAAGGGGGTTAAATAACTTAAGATTACAAATTACCTGTGTGATCAAACACACCCTGTACATTTTTAGAATAGTACCTCTTCTAACAAAGGCTTATTCGTAGTCTAAGGGTGGGGCCTGTATTTCTATCATGTATGCAGTCAATTACCCCTACAACGCCAGGAAAATGGACAATGTCATAAAACCCTGTTTTAGTTCTGTTCCTCTGAAAATCTGTAGAGGGCCAGGTGATATTTTGTCCAGATATATCACACAAACCATTAGAGACATCTCTTACTGCTCTCGAGACACTTGAAATATGATATCCCATTGTATTACCGATTACTCTCATCGGACTCCCTTGTGCAAGGTAATATTTCAGGGCAAGCTTTAATTGTATGTCTACCGGTATGGCATGAGACCCAAGAGTTGGTCTGCACAATTGTGGCTCCATAGATTGATTTGATTTGATTTTTGATGTTTAACGCCATTTTCAACAATATATCGGCTATATCATGGCGACCAGTTTTAGTGGTGGAAGAAGGCGGAGTACCCGGAGAGAACCACCGACCACGGGCAAGTAACTGGTAAACTTTATTACTTACGGCTGCGAGTCAAGTGCATCCTTTTTTGTAAATTACAAAGCAGACGCGAACTCACGCTGTATTGGTAATAGGCTTGTATGAGTTATTAGGTATTCTAACTACCTAACTCATGAATCCACCGGGCCCTGTGTCTCTATAATCTAAATCTATCATGGAATTCTCTATCATCAAAATCCAACTCAATATGCCGATACACTCTTTCTTTTTGCTGTCGTCTTGCCATATTTAACCAATGGTTAAATATTTATCCGGCCAAATTTGAAGGGTTAACTTTATCCACTGGATAAGGCATTTTATCCAGTGGATAAAATTTGAGCAACAAAAATTAACCGGTGGTTAAATTTATCCATTGGATAACTAGATTTAACCAGTGGATAACACTAACCAATGTTTTGAGCAACCCAGTCCAGAGGTCAACATCTGGACTTTACTATGTCATAAGGCATTTGTGCAACATGCATACCGATTTTATTAGTCATAATTCAACCCAGATCTCGATCTCAATATCCACCCCTGCGTATGGATATAGTACGATGATACCTACCTGTGAAATTGTGTTCATAGTGGTGTCTCTATAGATAGATATTTCATTTAGTCGAAATCACCGACCAAAAGGTGGATATTTTACAATAGGCAATTGTAAGACATAATAGTGTCCTGTGAAATTGAGACCGGTTGTGTTATATTTGTAATGAAAAACCTTACACAGACCTAACGAAGTCATCGTTGTGCTTTATTCCGTCCTCGGACTTTATCATAGGAGACAATTGTAAGGGCGGGCACTATTTCACGGCGGACACTATTTAATGTCAGCCACCTATATAGGCTAGGGTTGTGGTGTTTAACTCTACTTTCAGCAATATGTCGGTTATATCGTGGCGATTAGTTTGATTGATGGAGGAAACCAGATTACCCAGAGAAAACCACCGACCTGCCGCAAGTCACTGACAAATTTTATCACATAATGTTGTATCGAGTACACCTCACCCGAGTAGGTCTTGAACTCACAATGTTAGTAGTGATAGGTACTGATTGCACAGGTAGTTATAAATCCAAAATACCATACGATCACGACCACAACGGACCCATCAATAACTTTACACAACACGATAATAAGCATATTTACAACTAAAGCCATGCTATAATCTATAAATTTGAAACATACACAATGATAATTTATTATTGGATAAGAATAACAGCTGCGTAGCAGTGGACCGGGAAACAATAGGGGGGGGGGGTAGTTTTCAAAACTGGCATGCACACAAATTCAATTTTCAAAGCATACCCTTAATATACTCTTCGTTTACATGACAAATATGTTGTTTTTTTTTTGCTTCCATGCTAAAAAATAAGCTTATTTCTAGTAAAAAAGAAAAGAGTGGAAAGTGGTGGGGAAACATAGTTTTATTCTCTTGTGACTTCGCTCCTACACCCCTGAATATGTTATAATATTAATTTAACTGGACACATAAAGCCCGCTCACAAATCTCGCTTCATTATCAGAACTTATAATAATAATCTTTATTGCATATAAAAGCCTTTTGGGTATAGCAATACAAACATAAACTAACATTAAACAGACAATCTGACGTCGCATAATCTTCTAAATAGAAAAAATATATATAGAAAGTAAATAGTTGGGTAACTAGTCGAAAATAATCTTTATACATCCGCTTTTTTACATTAAGGAAAACATACACACAAAAACACGGAAATATAAATATTTATATTCATGATTGTGCACGCATATACATTTGTCGTGTATTTTAATAAACCTGCCAAAAATCTTTAAAACTATTTTTTTTAAATCCCCAGAGACAAATACGATAGACGGAAGAGTTTTCGAAATGATCACGTGGTCTATTTAATGCACTCTGAATAGTCAGTGGTTGAAGAGGAAAATGTTAAAACATTGAAAGGGACAAAAAAAGAAGATTGGTATAGAAACCAGAAGAAAGATTAATTATATATAAGTAAATGCTAGAGATATCCGTAGGGGCAATCAACAATCAACAATGGACATTCTAGAGACCTAGACAACAACAGGAGCAAGACACAGAACGAAGACAGCAGACAGAAAAATATACAACACAGAACATGGGATGAACCCAGGTACTCGCGAAGGGTAAGCTGTTCTGTTATTTATCAGACACCGGTCGCGTTTTTCATTTATTCTAGCCCAAAATGTCTTGGTCGGTGATTGACGAAAGAAAATATTATACGTAAAAGGCAAAAGATCCATTGTCATACGAGAAACTGACATTTCGTAACCGTCGACCAATACGTGATGACCACCGTATAATTGTTCTAGAAAGTGGAACGAAATTTTAAAGTTGTTTGAAAAATAACACTTTGCACTTCTATCAATACTTATGGGTGAAGTATGTGATATATAAATAGATTATAACCCAGTTAATAACTATGTGTTTATATTGAGCGTTATAGACCGGCTGTCATCTAATATCGTAAGAGGTTTGGTGGTTATCTTACAAACACCGGTTCTATTTGACCTTGATCTAGATTAACTGACTAAACTATCGCAGAATTACAATTAAGAATAGTTCTTTTGACCTTCACCTTCAGTTAACTGACCACTATCATATCCTTATAATAAATAATGATATAAATTACATGAGTTCACCCCCGGTTGTTAGTGGGGTTCGTGTTACTCGATCTTAAGTTTTACGTTGATGTTTTGTACTTTTGTCCTTTTTCTTTTAGTCATTGTCTTGTCTGTCCTTATTCGATTTACGGATTCTGATAACACTTTGGTATCTTCAAACTCTTCTTACATAAAATCATGAAATATGCAGTCAATAATGATATAAAATAATAAAAAAAAAACAAACAAACAAACAAACAAACAAACACAAAAACAAAAAAAAACAAAAAAACAAACAAAATAAAACAAAAAACAAAACAAAACAAAACGTGCAGTCAATAGTGATATTAAATCATGAATACGTGCTGTCAATAATAACATTAAAACATGACGATAGTCAGTCAATAATGTCATTGACATACAATATTAAAGACATACAGTCAATAATGGTATAATTTCATGAATACATTTAGTCAGTAATGAAATAAAAGTATAAAGACATACGAGCAATAATGAAATAAAGTATGAAATACAATCAATAATGGCATAGAATCATGAAGTAATACAGTCAACAATGAAATAAAAGTATGAAGACATACAGTCAATATTGACATACAAGTATGAAGATATACAGTCAATATTACATAAATTCATAAATGTATGCAGTCAATAGGGATATACAATCACAAAGTCAGATGGTCAATAATAATATGAAATGACCAAGAATAAAATTGCAAGACAGGATATATCATTGAACCATTTACGTTTGATATTAATAAATAATAATATAATTGTCTACAATATCACTAACTCCATTCATCGAATATAAGTCGATGTAGGGTTATGATCAACAATATTTCAGCTATATCGTTGCGTTGAGTTTTATTGGTGGAGGAAACCGGAGTACCTAGAGAAAACCACCGGCCTGTCGCAAGTCAGACAATTTTATCACATAATATCATATCGAGCACATCTTGCCTGAACAGCATTCGAACTCACAACGTTAGTGGTGATAGGCACTGATTGCATAGATAGTTCTTAATCGAACTACCATGCGATCACGACCACGACGGCCCCTAAGTCGATGTAAATGTAGTTGTATGTCGTATGTCTCAATGTTCCATTAAGTCAAGTCCAAATGTGCAAACGATGTAAGCGATTTGTGTGGTACTCTTATAAATAGAAAAATTAAACAATGAAACATCCTCTTTATCTTGCCACATATTAACCACCAGTTCGTCATTCACAAAACTTTCTCCCATGTAATGTATAGCTAAATATGTAACAGGATACCAGATCATATCACTATGAAAGTGAACCAGTTTATCATTTATTGAAGCATGAGATGCACAGTCAATACATGACTTAATGTACAACGATTGGTTCGCATGCATTTTAGAATCAAGATCACTGTACCTTGTTCTGAAGCACCATTTAAAGCAACCAGTCGGGGTTTTAGGTATATCAGTTTTTGTCAATGCTGGGGGTGACCTTTTATTTTTCAAATAAGAAAATGCCTTTAGGAACTCTTCTGGATTTTTCACAGGTCGGCGAGACTCGTTATCAATCCGTCCAAGTTTTGCATATCTCTCCACTAGCACCTCCGAATCATTGTTTGTAAGGGTTGTTGTTATGCTATAAGAAGTTGTGCCAGGTTCGTTAAGTTGTGTTGTAATTCTAAGATTCCTTTTGTCCTTGAAATCAAAGCTATGGACTTTCGGATTAATACTCAGGACTAGTTTGATCATCACAAGTGATATGGATTTAGCGGGAAAAGAAGGCCAGTTCATGAATACTCCTGACTCTCTAGCTTTTGTCTCCGCGCCGTCTAAGAATAAAGAGAGATTCCAAACGTTCCATTTACCTGCGAAATAATGGCACGAATAAATAATGTATTAAAATTGATTTCGTGGCATACATGTAGTCAAGAGGGCAGAATTTCGGAACATGTGATAACAATTTCTCGAATAGTGTATCAGTTTAGATAAGTAGTATTAATATACAAATGAGGTTATATATTGCTATATGTAGTGGGGTTTTACTACTCATGAAGGGTGACCCAATAAAAATGCTACCCATATACTCATCAATAAAGCCTGTACTAATCATGCTATCTATCTCTCTGATTTTGCATGTTTGTGAAGAAGATTCAGTGCATTAATGGATAGACTAGAGTATTTTTCAAGATGCTTTGGACAGTTCGAGAATAAAAGTTTTAACTAACATTATCATCTATGATGCACATTTATACTTTACGAAATCATCATAAGATGAACGAACATATGATAAACTCTCTATTCAATACAAATCAGCCATCAATGTATTTCAAATTCATGTCTGTACATTGGATTGTATGTATTACACAAGTCTGATCAGTAATGTCACTTTTAATGTTGGTATCCCATTAACCAGCTTAATTCCGCCACATTTTTCTGCCTGTCTCAAACCAGTAACTGGATTTCTAATGTCATATGTCAATGTCCTCCCTTGTTGTGGTCCCTTGTTGTGTTCTGGGAGTTGTTGTGGTCCCTTGTTGTGTTCTGGGAGTTGTTGTGGTCCCTTGTTGTGTTCTGGGAGTTGTTGTCCTCACTTGTTGTGTTCTGGGAGTTGTTGTCCTCACTTGTTGTGTTCTGGGAGTTGTTGTGGTCCCTTTTTGTGTTCTGGGAGTTGTTGTCCTCCCTTGTTGTGTTCTGGGAGTTGTTGTGGTCCCTTGTTGTGGTCTGGGAGTTGTTGTGGTCCCTTGTTGTGTTCTGGGAGTTGTTGTGGTCCCTTTTTGTGTTCTGGGAGTTGTTGTCCTCCCTTGTGTTCTGTGAGTTGTTGTGGTCCCTTGTTGTGTTCTGTGAGTTGTTGTGGTCCCTTGTTGTGTTCTGGGAGTTGTTGTGGTCCCTTTTTTGTATTAGGAGTTTTCGTGGCCATCATTGTTTAAACGTTCTTTTTATGAAAAAAAAACAAAACAAAAAACAAATAAAATCACAATATTCAAGTCTCAAAAACAAAAATAAAACATGTCAAACTTGGTAGAAACAAACCTGATCTATTATCAAAGCTATATGGAATTCCCTCAGTCATCATTTCTACAACATCTGGTTTAATCTGTGTGATAGTGTATATACCTCTTGTCAGCTGGAAAGATTGATTATACAGTAATGCAAATTAGTATTATACTATAAAAATTTAATTATTCCAAGTCTAAGAAGTAAAATTCAGATATAATCATGCCATTTCCATTTCGTTCTGCACTAGATTATATTAACATGTCATTTTTAACCCCCTTTACAGTAGATAACGCCTTCGATCTCAATCCCTGAATCTCTTCTACACTGGATAACATTTACCATCCAAACCCTCACCTCTTTTCGCACTAGATAAGGTAATTTACCATTCTATCCATCACCTCAGTTACAGAAGACATAATTTACCATTACACATTTCCACCCCTCACCTATTTTTAAATTAAGCGGCTAAATTGATATACATTGTACATATATACGTTTATTACGATCACTAGGTTTATACCTTTGCTGGTGGACTATTAGTCTCAGGGGCTGATCCAGGATTTCAAGTTAGGGTGGGGGGCGCACTTAAAAAAAGGCGCGCCGAGAGGAGGGAGGCGCGAAAATATTTGGGGTATTTCGTGTGAAACCTCCCCCCCCCTGGATCCGCCCCTGAGTCTCATATGACATCATTCGCCCAGTAGTCAGTGCTTCGGAACTGACATTGTTTATTAGATATATTTATTACTGAAATTTACAGTTCCTGAATCACGTAATTGATATTAAAAGTAAGGTTCTCCTCCCACAGGCATCGAGGGCCTTGGTCGATTTTAACTTTCATGCTTAGGCCCTTTGGTTGTCCTGCTCCTAAATAATTTTCAATTAAATGGTTTCCAATAATTTGACCGCTGAATGTTATTAAAAAAAAAAAGAAAAAAAAAAAGAAGAAGCGGCGTGAGCATTAAATTTGATATTTTACGTTTTTATTTTATACCATTCCTCACATGCCTTTACAATTATATAACATTTACTATTCTATCCTACGCACGTCAACACAATAGAAATATATATACCACTACAACCTCTACCTCTGTAACTGTCGACAACGTATTTACCGTTACACCAATCGCCTCTTGTATGCTAGACAAGATTACACCTTCCTTCCCTCACCCATAAATGATCGTCTTATTTACATTATTTGCGTTGTTTCCGTAAATTATGTCGTGTTTTTCTTTGTCTTGTGTCTATGTTGACAGTTTCTCTGGATTGTCTATTTTTAATTGCCACTTCGGTACTCTCTAACGTTTATTAAAATATATTTTGTACCCTATTTTAAACTATACAAGATACTATATTGTGTTAAATATTATCTATATTTGTGTGTGCTAGATTTGTTGTCATTATTATATGTGTATTATTTGTAGGGAGTGGACAGACCATAAGTTGTGACAACTTTTTGTCCAATCCCATTGCTGTTTTATTTGCAATAAAATAATATTCATCTAACATTTACCATTCCAACGTCATCTCTTTTCCACTAAACAATGTGTATCACTCTCTCTTTTGCATACTACACAAGATTGCCCATTCTTTCTACATCGTTAAATGATATTTCACACACGGAAAACAAAACCGTTTAGCGTGTGAACTGATTGATCTTACCAACTGTTCTACGTGTGGTGATATTGTCAGCAATCTGTGTAAATACATTATTGTCTCAACCTGGTACTACATTTACTTGTTAAATGTAAACACTACATTTACTTGTTAAATGTAAACACTACATTTACACACGATGCAGAGATATTTACGTGAATATGTCCCATATATTGACCTTATCTCACTTATTATATATATATATATATGATTTATTTGAGCGGGATATTTTCGGTTGTTTCGAATCATGTCAATTCCCTTCGATGAGATGACTGAGAAACGTCCTCTCGTTTAAAAAAAAACCCATCGTTAATCACTTAATAGTATAATCCAGGGATTATTATTAGAGTGAAAACCGTCTGTTCCGACCTGACCTTTTATTTTAGCATTGTTAGACGACCTTTAACTATTATACTAAATTGTACAACTTGACTTCCTCATCTACATGTAATCTTTACAAACAAATTACACATTGTACAAGTACCCTCAGTGGTACAGATAGTTAGAAACAAAAAAAAAATGAAAAATAATACCACAATGTCGGAGCAATTCCTAAATCTAATAGAAAAATCGTAGAAACAGCGAGAAAGTTATGCACCTAACACACGTGTACATAACCGCTCACTTTCCACGATTGATACAGAGTACACAGACACATCAGTAAAAGGTGGCGGAGTTAAACAATATAACACTCGTTTTAGATGTGATAAACCAAACGTTTGAACGAAATTACATATATATTCTCCTTCAGTTGCCCGTGGGTTACGATATTTATCCACTCAAGAGAGTTAAATTAAAAATTTTAACCACAAGTCGTCAGGCGAGTGGTTAAAAATTTAAATTTAACTGTCGAGAGTGGAGAAATATCGTAACCCACATGGGCAACTAAAGGAGAATTTGTTTCCCCCATTATTTAACACGAACTTTATTTCAAAAGCCGTCAAACGAGTCAAATGCGGGGAAAGGCACGAGACATTTTAATCCTCTAGAGGATTACAGATTTGTCCACCACAGGTTCAGCGGAGTTAAAGCGCAGTAATAATGGGAGAAAGGTACTTTAGCATGCCATGTAAGTACATTTTAATCTTATCACAGTGCTACTTCACAGGGGCTAGGTGCGTCCGAAAAAAACCAACTATATAATACAACAAGGGGAGGAACTAACTTGCTTCCATTTTTTTAAGTGGTCGTGTTAAATTGATCGTAACTTTGGAACGCCTTAATATTTTCAAAAAATGTTTTCACCAGTCGAAAGTCAAGTAATTTTCCTTTCTAAAGAGACCCCATTTGTTAGTGTAGGCCTACGAACTGCTGAGGTATCATACACGAACCAAAACAAAACGGCGTGAAAATCCGAAGTCGTACACGAGATGGGTCGCCCACTTCACATCTGTGTACAGACTTTCCCATGCGTAAACGAGTCATTTTGACTGGCTAAATACTTTCATTCATTCAAATAATGTTAAAATTTCTTACCTTTCGCCAATTTATATGCCCTTTATGTCTGTTTTTGAAAGAAATCCCCTTCACATCCTTGCCAAACGCCATAGACTTGAAAATTGAGAGAGTTCTAACGGGCTTTTTGATTGGCTGAACAGATTGAAAATATTAAGGCGTTCCAAAGTTACGATCAATTTAACACGACCACTTAAAAAAATGGAAGCAAGTGAGTTCCTCCCCTTGTTGTATTATATAGTATTTTTTTTTCGGACGCACCTAGCCCCTGTGTGCTACTTTTGAGGAAAAAATTGTCTCAAATGAATGAATTCGAAAGAAGGCGATTGTATAAATTGTTTTATAAAATAATTACACTGTCCTTTTATTGAATTACAATGTCAATAGGCGTTTTGACAAAATATCTCACACGGTTCAATACTACAACGATGATATTATATACATATGTATATATATGTTTAAATAATAAGTTATTGTTCGCTACAGTAATTAACGCATGCTTTGTGAATAAGGTCCCAGAAATATAATGCTTCTTGTATTCTTAAGCGCATATAAATCAGCCAGTCAGAGTGGTGAGACAGGAGCACAGGTAGTTAACAAGAATCACGGAGATACATTATCTAGAGAAAATACCAGATGGGAAGAGGAAGAAATTGTGTTGTGTGTTCAAGTTCTCACCACCTGTTCAGGAAAACAGTGGTGGTGTCCTAACTGTAAAGTTGGACTATGTACTGAAGGGTGCTTTAGTAGATATAATACCTGTCTTAATTATGAAGAATATAATAGATACATCTTCGTATTAGAGGGAAGTGGCGGATTTCAGTGTACATGTATATTCAGTGTACTGTCTACTGTATAATGTCGGACAATCTATTAAAGACTTTATATAGTTTTCTTTCTACTAAAATCATGCATGATGTACAAATTTACCCCTAATTCTGATTCTTTCTGTAAATTTTAATTAATGTCATTCAAAAGCTTGATTCTATTAAATAATTTGAATGTTAGTATGTAATGTTGTTCATTGCAAAAAAAAAAGCAAACTCGTTCCGATGTAAATATTGTTTGTTTTTTTAATCAAAAATTTCTGTTAATTGCCATATATTTTCCCTTGTTTCCTTCCTTAATTGACTTGCCTGTTAATTTAATCAAATGTCAAGTAAGAACAGGAACTGCTAACCCTTTCGGAACACATAAGTTACTTGTGAGTTATCATTGCATTTACATACAATTTGTCAAATGCCTTTAAAACATTGGAAATATGCATGTGCGTGAACGTCATGAAAAGACGCAACGTGAGGTGACGTTTTATCGTTACGTTCTGGAATATATGGCAACGTAACGTTGTATACAATCAACGTCTTGGCGTTCAAAGGGTTAAATGTAAACGCTACATTTACGCACGATGTAGAAATATTTACGTGAACATGTCCCATATATTGACCTTATCTCACTTATATATATATATATGATTTATTTGAGCGGGATATTTGAATTGCTTATTGTGCAGAAGTAATTCTGAATAATTATTTATATACCTAAATCAATAATCGTGATTATCATATTAAGGCCCTTGAATAAATAGGAAGAATTGTTTGGCGGTATCTGGCCACAGCTTTATTCTCAATGTACAATCATAAAATCAATCATTATTTAATAAATGGAAAATATTGTCAATCACTATATACAATCGATCGATCAAACCGGTTACCGCAAATTATGGCAACCACAATCACTGAGGATGAATGCACCGTGGGAAAACACAGATGCTGGGGATTAAATTTTAGCATCATCGTGGGAACACAGATGATGATTCCGAAAAGGGATCAATATGAGAGTTCAATATATATATAATAGATCAACCGTTCAAAGGTGCAGCGAATTCTGCAAGCTGTAGCTATATGTCATACTGGTGTTGAAAATGTTCATTTTCCGCCTGGTAAGCATGAGTAGTGATTGCTCAATCCACATTACAGCAAGACATCATGGTACAAATTGACACACAAATTGCAATGAAATTCAAGAATTGGAAGGCTAAACCTGAAAATATACATTAAAAGCACAGCAGTATCCGATCAACAAACAAGAAAGGCATAATACACAAATTGACTGAAAATCGAAATTTCTGTCTCAAGATTTTATAATTTAAGTATTATAAACCTGTTCTATAAACAATCAAAAATTGGGGAGGGTGGGTAAGGGCAAATTTCCTTCCAGCAAAATAATATGTCGATCGAGTTTTGGAAAATTTTCAAAGAGAAAGTAACACGTGTGGGCAGAATAAAAGAAGAATTGGTTAAAGGACAGATTTTATGAATGTAAACGTCGGTTGCTTAACGATACGCAGACGGGCCAAATGATAACTGAATTTAAAGCATATACCATAAATTCCATTATCATATGAAGGCCCTTGAATAAATAGGAAGAATTGTTTGGCGGTTTCTGGCCACAGCTTTATTCTCAATGTACAATCATAAAATCAATCATTATTTAATAAATGGAAAATATTGTCAATCACTATATACAATCGATCGATCAAACAGGTTACCACAAATTATGGCAACCACAATCACTGAGGATGAATGCACCGTGAGAAAACACAGATGCTGGGTATTAAATTTTAGCATCATCGTGGGAACACAGATGATGATTCCGAAAAGGGGTCAATATGAGAGTTCAATATATATATATAATAGATCAACCGTTCAAAGGTGCATCGAATTCTGCCAATTGACAGTGTGGAGGAAACTAATCACTGTCAACCGCCATTAAAGAATGGGGGTTTGCTGCACCGCTGTAGGCTCAGATACCCCAAGTACCTTAAGAAAGATACAAATATACAAATACAACATGACAGAACCTTTAGCCATAAAACATGACTTATCTAACTAAAAAATCTAAACTGCATAATATTAGTTCTCTTGTATATTTACATATACCAAAAACTCTCAAACTTATGAACTTGCACCACTATTTACATGTACATAGGTGGAAAAGTTGTAATCCAATCATTTAGTAAAAATTGTTCCAACCCCCCTTGCAATGTATTTAAAAGAATGTCAGTGCCTAGATTAGACAGGTGAACTCCATATGGCTTCAATAATCTGCTGTAATTTTTCCTTATATCTGGATAGCGAATGTAACGACCTCCCAGACCCAATATAAATGTTGCTATTGAATTATTAAGCCTATAACGGCATCTTTCCATAGCCTTAAGATCCCAGGAAAATCTCCAGGACAATCTTGGTAGGATTTGGGACCAAATAATAATGGTGTGTGGTAAAACACTTTTTAACCAAAGTATAACACTCCTTAACTCAGCATGGAGGTCCCCAACTTTTGCTTGACCAATGTTGTTACCTGCTACATGCAACACCAAAATTGTAGGGGGGCCATCATATGTTAGCAATGTTTCAATCTGATGCTTCAAGTGCTGGATGCGCATTCCCCCGTAACCTTGCCACCATATATCAACGTTTAAACGTTCCAATCACAAATTAGGGCCTCCAGGTCTTGTTTTAGCAGCAAAGAATGCATCTCGAATTAACGAAGATCCAACCACCCAAACAGATACTCGATTTCCTACAAATCCTTTAAAGTATTAGTGTGCAATAAAATTGTGAAGGCAACGACTACGATTTAAATACTAATACATTCTTTAAGTCCTAATATATTCTTTGTAGACATTGGATTTCCAACGCCCAGCCTGCATTATTAGATTATCAGATATCCCCTGTTGAGACATGCTTGTAGCAGCACCAATACGGAATGAATGTGAACTATAACCCTTGTCATTGATACCCAAAAAGCTTATGGACCTTTTCAAAACTGATACTACTTGGAAACGAGTGAGAGGCTTCCCATTAAAATGGCAGAATAAAGGTCCTTGGAAATTTGGCCTCGATTTCAAATAACTATTGACCAAAACAACTGGACAAATGACCTGATCGGTTTGTTTAGAAATTGTAAGCAATGTCCCCTTTCCGTCCTGATAAGTTTTTGAGGTGCAAATTTTTATTTTCAAAACCCCATCTAAACAAGATATGTCGTCTAATGACAAAATATGTCTGAATTGGCCATTACTGACTGCAAATTCTGATATACGCAAGAGGGCATGAAAAGCTACAGCAAAAGCAGCTTTAAAAAGTAATGCTTCGTAATTATTAAAACAAACTTTTGAAAGTATGCCAATAATTTTGTGTAATAGGTCAAATGTAATAGGCAGACGTTGATCTTTGTTTGAACCCTTTGATCTTTTTATGCCCTCTAAAGCTTTACGGACTACAAATTTCTGAGTTATATCATCAAAATCATTGATTTTACAAAAAAATCCAATGCCTGACAAGTAACATGATATTGATGAATGCGAGAGGTTATTGTGGACTAAATGTACTATAAATCGTAAAATATCATTCACATTAGGGGGTTGACTAATATTTAAACCAATTCCCACTCTAAATTTACAAAACTCTGAAAAACCTCGCTGATAGGACTGAAAAGTGTTCGTAGCTAATGACTGTTTGATAAAACTATTAATTACTGGTCTAAAATCATCCAGAATTCCTCCGGTATTTGTGACGGAAGTGGGTCTGCTGATGGCGCCAAGGATCTGAACCTGTCCATCTGAAAGCGAGACAATGCATCTGTTATTTTGTTTTGAGAGCTCTCAATATACAAAGTGACGAATTAAGTTCATGATGGCTTTGTCTTTGGATGAACTTTTGTTTAATATGAAGACCAAAGCCAAGTTATCAATATAGAAAATTATCCTTTTATTTTTTAACTGTTCACCCCATAAATACAAAGCCAACACGACTGGGACTAACTCAAGAAATGCCATGTTACGAAGGAGCGGAGAATTAACAATACTATCTGGCCAATACATCTGGCACCACTTATTGCAAAAATAAGCCCCACAACCCAAAACCGGAGAACCACTGCTGTCCGTAAATAGCTGTAAGGCAAGATTTGTTACCCATAAACGTTCCGGGAAAAAGCAATGACCATTGAATTTTTCCAGAAATTCAAGCAAAATGACTACATCAGCCTTTACCTCAGCATTTAACCTGACCCTGAAATAAGGTTTTTTTGTTCCTTAACCCTGCCATAAGATCATAAAATCTCCTTATGAATGCTCGAGCCGATGGGATTGCTCTACAACAGAATGACAATAGACCGGTGACCGATTCGAGGTCCTTAATAAGGATTTTCTTTTTGTACAACATTGGTAGCAACTGTGATTGCAATTTAAACAACTTATCGTGAGGAATAGATATAATACCCAACTCTTTGTTAATCACTAAACCCAAAAAAGGCATTATGGTTGTCGGACCAACAGTCTTGTCTTCTGCAATGGGTACACCCAAATCATAACTTAAATGAAAGAAATTTTCCATCAATTTGGCACAGTCATTTGAATGTTCTGAACCCATGAAGATAAAATCATCTAAATAGTGGTCGACAGAATGTAAACCTGAGCGAAATTCTTCTACCCACTGCAGAAAACATGCAAATTTTTTAAACAAGTTGCAAGACTGAGCTAGTCCCATAGGTAAATTCTTTTCGACATAATAAAGGCCCTGAAATTCAATGCCTAGCAAATCGAAGTCTGCTGGATTTACAATGAGAAGCCGAAAAGCAGATTTAATGTCTATCTTTCCCAAGGAGGGCTCTTGGACCAAGATCGTAAATTTTTACCAGAATGGCATCAAATGATGAGTACTTAACCTTACAAATTTGTCTTCTATAAAAGAATTGATACTGTAATCTGGTGGGTATGACAAATTTGTTATTAAATGCCAAGAACCATCTGGTTTTGGAACTAGGCCAATCGGAGAAATTTGCAAGGTTGAAATGGGCAAATTGACAAATGGACCGAGCATTCTGCCCAATTCAACTTCTTTTAATAACTTGGCTATTGTCTCATCTTTGTGTTCAATGGCAGAAAGTAAATTTGAAGCTGTAGTATGGAGCCTTGGGCCAGTGTATTGGAGACGAAAACCATTGGTAAACCCATCAAGGAGTTCATTTGCCTCTTTAATATTTGGATAAAATTTTAACAAACACTTCAGCTGTCGTAGTTTAATTAGGGTATATCCCTTGTCCCAAAGGTGAACAAATAGTTCGTGGTCTCTGGAACTGTTGAGGATTTCTAAATGAAAAATTTGAAACATTAACATTAGGTCTTTGACTACGTACAGGACGTTGCCTTTGCATAGCATTGTAAACGTTATGTTGACCTTGGTTGCTTGATGTACTTCTACCTACAAGAGCTCTACAATTAACAAGTGGATGAGGGGTATTGCACCTCGGGCAGGTGTGACTATAAATGCAAGATTGGCGGTAACATCTGTTGGAATAATTAAAAGGATAGCATTTTTGATTTGAATATGCCAATGCTGTTTGACTTGAATTAGCAAAGTTTTCTGAATTATTGGTTATAAACATGAGCCATAACTCCATATCTATCTCGGCCCAAGAACTGGATGGGTTGAGAGCTTTCTTCAAGCGAAACTGTTCATCGTAAGATTTCCAGCCTAAATTGTTACAACGCAATGCCCCTTGACGAATAACATATACATATTTTAATAATTCCTGAAATCGTTGAGGATGAGCTGTACAGTAAACACTGGTGTAAATAATAAAAGCATAGGACCATTGCTCAATGGACAAAATTTTAACGGCTGATTTCGGCGATTCCACCACTAATTCGCCTTTTAACAGAACTAGTTTTTGAACATTTGGGTTATGGTTGTTTGACAAAAGGGTAGCTAGGTCAATGTACTCCCCTTTCATAATTTTTTCTTTGATGTTTTGTGGGACAGTAGCAGCTACATCATTGTTTATGCTTGTCATAGGCTGAGGTGACCCCAGCGGAATACATGAACTGGGAGTAGAAATTTGCGGAGCGAACGACATTGTACAGTCATTTATAGGTGTAACTGATGCAGGTGTCAAGCTTGAGGATAACAACTGTGCGTCTGTGATGGTAACTGAAACATTACCTGCTTGTGATGTATTAGGAGGCTGTAGAGCTGGACAACCAGCCCCTAATGAAGCAAAAGACTGGCTTGGCATGCTTGATGTGGTAGGTGTTGACTCTTGACTTTGAGTAACGGACAACCCATATGAATCTCCCACAGTGGGTTGAGCTGGACTCGGTCGGGAAGGTCTGGACTCAGTGGCCCTCCGTCTTACTGATGCTGCCTGAGGAGGTTCCATAATGACTGATTGTTTTCTCTTTCTCGTGCTTCTTCTGATGTAAGACATTGCCTGAAACTCAAATGACATATATATGACACGACAAGCAATGAAGTTCAAGATTATGATTAAGATATTGATAAATTATAAACCGGTATTCTACTTATATGATAAAAACATTATAGTAAATTGATTTGTACACAAAGTTGTGACCTATATTATATGCATGATTTAGTGTCTTTATTTATTGTTTTGCATCGACACATTTGCTAGTAACATACTAGACATTAAAACCATAATCCTACACAGGATTGCCTTGTAAACCATCAATATTCATTTAATGAACGCTTAACCACACGAATTTCATCATGTAAAACAAGCGCAGAAAGAAAATTAATATCGGTTACACGGTTATTCCCCCTTTTTTTTCCCCGTACGATTGTAAATCAACAAATATGTCGACTTTTATAATCAATTATGTAGGCGGGATGTAATAATGAGTATACTGGTGTAAATCAGCTTCCTTTATGTCTAAATTGTGATTAAAATCGACACGACGTCGCACCATGTTCGGAGGTATCAGAATGGAATGCATGTCAACATGAACATCTAATATTTTCAATCGGAAATTACATCAAACGCAATAAATATATAAATTTGATACTCTTATACCTTACTAAACGCTACCAGGGTTTTCAATTTCACAATATAAATGCTACGACATCAGATTATGTCAAAATTTCCTTCCAGCAAAATAATATGTCGATCGAGTTTTGGAAAATTTTCAAAATTTTCCTTCCAGCAAAATAATATGTCGATCGAGTTTTGGAAAATTTTCAAAGAGAAAGTAACACGTGTGGGCAGAATAAAAGAAGGATTGGTTAAAGGACAGATTTTACGAATGTAAACGACGGTTGCTTAACGATACGCAGACGGGCCAAATGATAACTGAATTTAAAGCATATACCATAAATTCGCTATTTTGTTTACTTTCCCTTTGATGTTTAAAACCAATATATTTCACATCACGTAAGCGCATGAGATGATTCCAATAAGGTTGTTTCGAATCATTTCCATTCCGTCAAAACACATTTTATTTTTGTCTGCCAAAACCACGTGATTTTGATGGAATGTTAGGCAATGGACTTCCGGTGTCAATGTACACTCCAATCGATAAGTGCCGTTGTGAGGTTAATCAACTTAAAGAATTGTTTACAATTTCTGTAAAAGACAGATCTATATCAATTAAATTATATTATTTGTATCAAAGACTTCAATGCACAGACAATTACTTCTTTAAAATTAAATTTGTTTTTATTTTACTGCTGTCAGCATCATATTCACGAAAGGAAAACGACCTGTCTTGATATATTTCTGTTATCAGACAGACAGTGAGGTACCGAACACCAGTATTTACTCAGCCGTTTTCTTGGCGTCTCCATATTACAATTACTTATAATCTACCGCATCTACGACTATGATATGTTGACGTTGTCATAGTAATAGCGTAAACACCGGAAGTAGTCTGTCTAACATTTCAGACGTCATGACACGAAAAAGACGGAACGTGATCGGAATTGACATGATTCGAAACAACCGTATTATCGCTAATCGCTAAACGTTGTCAAGGACGCTTAGTAATATCGCTGTTTTCTAATATGACGCTATACTGAATAACGTCACATTACTAAATCCTTGATAAACATACTATCATAGCGATAAAATAATTAAAGATGTTTTTTTTTTAAACTCGATGACGTTTCTCAGTCATCTCTCATCTCAGGGCTTCGCCCTTCGATGAGATGACTGAGAAACTCGAGGACGTTTTAAAAAAACATCGTTAATCACTTAATAGTATAATCCAGGAATTATTGTTAGAGTAAAAACCGCCATTAATATCTTAATATCTTACGTTTAATTAATAACAGCTATATTGCACAAAACTGTATATACTATCCTTGTTTTGCTAGAATGGTTATCCAGGGACGGATCCAGGGGGGGGGGGCGCACCAGGAGCGCGCCCCCCTGAAATTGGAAAAAATTAAAAAAATTTGCGCACAATCGTGATTGTTCACACGAAATACCCCAAACATTTTCGCGCCTCGCTCCGTTCGGTGCGATTATTTTAACTGCACCCCCTAACTTGAAATCCTGGATCCGCCCCTGTTATCTTAGAGCAGCATCGCATCAATGACAACGCCTGAGATGAGAGATGGAATGAGAAGTTAATTTCGAGACAAACTGATCAACGATAGTATGCTTAGCAAGGATTTGATAAGGTGTTATCATTGACTTCATTATAACATCACATTTCATAATCATGAAAGTATATCGAAAGAGGACGAAGTTCGAGGTCCATATACTTGCATGGATCGAAAAAAACCCCGCGTATTGACAATATAAAAAGGCTATAATTCTTTTATTATAATATCATAGTATTTATAAGTTGTGGTTTGTAAACCCATGACACCATTTAAATTTGGAAAAATGGGATGCCTTCGGTTATTTGTTACAGCTCATTAAAAAATCTGAATATCATGTTCACCGTTCAATCGTTTTCAGTGTCATTTCAATAATCGTCAGGCTACACTTCTCTAGGATAAATGTTTGTGTAATGGTATATGTACGTACAGTTTGCGGGAAATATTAAAACTATGTCCCTGGAAACGAAATATCAATGTGAATTCGTGATCCACAAATCTTTCCAATGACTGAAGGAAACATTGAACAATCGTTTTGTTTACGTTGCTTAATAGTTTCCGCCCACAAT
>MJUT01024464.1:238721-257281 GCA_002080005.1 Gigantidas platifrons
CCACCACCACCACCACCACCCCAGCAGCAGCTGCAGCAGCCACCACCACCGCCATCCCAGCAGCAGCAGCGACACCAGCAGCTACCACCTCCGCGATAGCGTTGAAATTCCACCCAAAACACGAAAAAAGACAAAATCTGGACATTTTCAAATGTACTTTTAGTAAAGTAGAAATACCACCCTTGGAGTACTACACAACATATACACTATAATATATAAAAACAAAAGGGGAAGATAACCAGTGAAATGAAAATAAAATGGCGGGAAAGGGGCAGATAACCAGGTTAAACGCGGACGTCGTAGAGAATACCCCAACAAGCATTTTGTACTTCTACTTAAGCGAGGGAACCCTCACCTCCTGTAGTCAACTTCCTGTGAAAAGAGGCGGATATTATGCAACTTCCGGTTGCATATACCCACACCCTTCCACCCCTTCGGTGTCACGTTACCTTCGGTCACTATGGGTGACGTTTCATAACGTTACTTCCAGTCAAAAGGCCCACTAGGGCGGATATTGCGCAACTTACTGTTGCGAATGCGCACAAACTTCTACCCCTTCTGGATCAAGTGACCTTCGGTCACTATGGGTGACGTTTCATAACGTCACTTCCTGTCAATAGACCCCACTAGGGCGGATATTGCGCAACTTCCGGTTGCGCAAACGGATAACTGCTTCCGGACAATGCCGCGTCCGTGCACGTGAATGACGTCACTTTCGGTCACGAAAATTCCGTTGACATCACTTCCGGTTGCGCATGCGCACACGATCACTTCGGGTAGATCCACAACCTCGCTCCACCATCACAAATGATAACTAAGCTGGGTCCATATACTACTTATAGGCATCAACATTACTTGCGGTACGTCTTTGATTTTCTCCATGTACTCCGGTTTCCTCCACCAATAAAACTGACCTCCACGATATAACTGAAATATTGTTGAAAGTGGCGTTAAGCACCATAGCGATAGCCTTTAAGGGCATGTACAGTCCATCACCCTGCTGCAACTGTAAATAAGAGCGCAATACAAATAAGATGATCAACGTATCTGGAATTGATTGATTGATTGATTAGTTGATTGATTGATTGATTGATTATTGCTTCAAGTCCAGGGAGCACTATTTCAGACATGGTTTATTAGATATATTTATTACTAAACTTTACAGTTACTAAATAATATAATTATTAATAATGCTAGGATTCTCCTCCCTCAGGCTTTTTGGCGATCCGGTTTAGGCCTTTTGGTTTTATTGCTCGCAAAACTTTAATCTTTCTTAGTTTTCCAATCTTTCTATTTTGAGTGTACCTGATGAATGTTATTCCAGAAACGCGTCATGCGCACTAAGTTGGATATCTACGTTTTAATTGAAGACGAGAACAATTTAAATAATATATAAAGTTAGACAGAAATGAGGGTGGAATGGTCCACGTGTTCACGACATTTGCCTGCCACTGAAAAAGCATGACGAGTTAGGTAGAACGATAAATTTAGATGTTCGTAGCGGCTACAAAGCTCCTTCTTTTTTCCGAAATTTCCAAAGAGGTCTTTAGCGGGCAGGGGGCATGGCAATCTCCGCACATGTTTCCTACTACGGTCCCCGGCCAGGCTTTCCGTATTATAACCTGTAAATCTCCTATCGAGAGCCCCCTATTCGCCACCGGTGACACACTGTGCAGCTCTGTCGGCTTAAGCACTGGAAACCTTCACTAGTACCCAGTCGTGTTCAGGAAGTAATAATATTTGGCGGGAAATACGTAGATAACTTTTAACACGAGAATGCCAAAAGAGGAACAAACTCATTTCACACCACTTATGTATAATACAAAAACATTACGTTTGAATTTCGTCAATTTAATTAATTTGATTTTAAAATATTAAGCCGCCACCAGTAGATATATAATACTTCTAAGTCATTTTTTGAAGCATTGTAGATGAATATGATACACAATTGAAAAATTAAACATGAATATTACGCCATAAAATGGCATTTTGCATTTTATATTTTTTCTAGCTGTGTACGGTGATTGGGAACTGGGATTAAGAGTTAGCGCTTCTTCAAGAGTTAGTATTTACTCGTTATGGGACTATACTGGAGTACACTGTAATAAAGGAAACGTACTATACAGACATTCATTCCTAGATAATCTTACAAGTATAGCACACTGTATCATTGATGTAAGTAATCAATATAAGCTTTAAAGATATTAATGCAAAATCATAGGGGCCGATGTGGTCGTGATCGGATGGTAGAAGAGTTGAAGATACCAAAGGGGTAATCAGAATCCTTAAATCGAATAGGAACAGAGAACACAATGGCTGCGAAAAGTACAAAATGACAAACAACGATCTACAAAACATGCACATAAAACGAAAGATCGATGAACACGAACCCACTAAAACCCGGGGAGTGACGATATCAATTTTAACATTGAAATAATACCCATTCTGAACGACGACTATTGCTATGATGTTTAACTACATATATGTTTTGGGATATGTTTATGGTGCTAAACGCCACTTTCAACTATATTTAAGGTATATCATGGTGGTCAGTTTTATTGGTGAATGAAACTGGTATACCCAGAGAAAACCACCGTACTGCCGCAAGTTATTATTGTGTATCAACCTGATTAGTCTACTTGTTTATCTAGGTCTGTGATATTTTAGAAATAATTTAAGTAATATTGTGTTTATTATATTGTATCAATCTGATCAGTTTACTTGTTTATCTAGGTCTGTTTTATTGTAGATATAATTTAAGTAATTGTGTTTATTATATTGTATCAGTCTGATCAGTTTACTTGTTTATCTAGGTCTGTTGTATTGTAGATATAATTTAAGTAATTGTGTTTATTATATTGTATCAGTCTGATCAGTTTACTTGTTTATCTAGGTCTGTTGTATTGTAGATATAATTTAAGTAATTGTGTTTATTATATTGCATCTTGTTTTCAGATAAGTGTTCTGTTATATGTGGATTCTAATTTTTTCGAAATGAAACTACCTCCACCATTTGTGAACCCCAGTCTTGAACGTTTATTATCAAAGACACCATCCTATGCAGAGCTTACTGATGGTAGCAGCATCGAAGTTAGTGGCCATCATCTGATAAAGTAAGTAACGTACCTGGTTATATGGGAGTTCTTTACTAATAAAATGAAAAGCATAAAATACCACAATATCGGAAGAGTTCCAGATTTACATTTCCTCAATACGCTAAAGGGACCATCGTGGACATGTTCGTATGGTAGTTGTATTTATCACAACTGATGTTGTGAGTTAGCATCTCGATCAGGGCGAGGTGTACACCATTTTGTGATAAAGCTTGTCAGTGACTTGTGACAGGTCACGGGTTTTCTCCTGCGCCTCCGGTTTCCTCCATCAATAAAGCTGACCGCAATGATATAACTGAAATATTGTTGAAAGTGGCGTTAAACACCATCAAACACATATCAAACAAACAATCAATAAGTTAATTACTATTGAAACTAAGATTTTCTTCTTCATACATAGGCACTATGATAGCATTGCTCCTAAAGACTGTTAAATTATTTGGTTTTCCAGCCCCTCGACTCTGAACATACCTGATTAACGTCTATTCCAGAAATTCGTGGTGTAGACTAATTCTACGTTTTTATTTTAAAATTGTAGAAAAAAACAAATTCAGTACATTTAACACTCAAATGCATTCTGCTCACTTTCCTGACTTGGTACAGGCATTTCAATAAAAAGTGGCGGATGTAAATTAGTTTTATAGGCCCAAGCCTAACTCGTACATTTCATAACCTGTCTAATTCTATATTAGCAGGCACTTAAATCAATGAAAAGATATCAAATGGTGGACGGTTTGTCGTTTTGTATTTTACTTGTGTCGGTCGCTTTTTTTGTTGTTGAAATTTTGTTGATAAATTAATTTGTTTCTAACCAGATAGTTTATTAACATTAGAGTTCGGACCCATTTCCAGTTGTATGTCCTTTCTGTAAAAGTAACATGCTTCCTTCATGCACATTGCCAATTGGAGTATCTTTGCAAACAATATATGCATTGTTCAGACGTGTATCATATCGACGTTCTACTCATATGCAATATATATTTCGTTCAGACGCATCACCAATTGTAGTCCAACTGTATGCAATATATATTTCGTTCAGACGTATCACCAGTTGTAGTCCTATTGTCTACAATATATATTTGGTTCAGGCGTATCACCAATTGTAGTCCTATTGTCTGCAATATATATTTCGTTGAGACGTATCACCAGTTGTAGCCGTATTGTCTACAATATATATTTGGTTCAGACGTATCACCAATTGTATTCCTATTGTCTACAATATAAATTTCGCTCAGACGTATCACCAATTGTAGTCCTATTGTCTACAATATATATTTCGTTCAGACGCATCAACAATTGCAGTCCTATTGTCTACAATATATATTTCGTTCAGACGTATCACCAGTTGTAGTCCTATTGTCTACACTATATATTTGGTTCAGGCGTATCACCAATTGTAGTCCTATTGTCTGCAATATATATTTCGTTCAGACGTATCACCAGTTGTAGTCGTATTGTCTACAATATATATTTGGTTCAGACGTATCACCAATTGTAGTCCTATTGTCTACAATATATATTTCGTTCAGACGTATCACCAATTGTAGTCCTATTGTCTACAATATATATTTCGCTCAGACGTATCGCCAATTGTAGTCCTATTGTCTACAATATATATTCCGCTAAGATGTATCACCAATTGTAGTCCTATTGTCTACACTATATATTTCGCTCAGACATTTCTGCAATAGTAGCCCTTCTTGCATACCAACTATTCGCCAATTGTAGTGCGGGACCATCGTGGCCGTGATCGCATGGTTGTTGGATTTTCAACTACCTATGCAATGAGTGCCTTTCTCCACTGATGTTATGAGTTCGAATCTCGATCAGTACGAGGTGTACAACCTTATGTAATAAAGTGTTTCAGTGACTTGCGACAGATCGGTTGTTTTCCCGGGTCCTTCGGTTTCCTCCACCAATAAAATTGACCGCCACGATATAACTGAAATATTGTTGAAAGTGGCGTTAAGCACTATCAAACAAACAACAAAAACAATTTATAGTCCTCCTTGTGCACTTTATATACTGCCTCATACTCTGATCCCGTTCATTCTTTTTTAATGACATATCACCGGATTGTTAACAAGAGCAGCATGGCGGGTGCTAACAGTAGAACAGGAACTGCTTACCTCTCTAGAGCATATGGGTTCAAATCGGCATCTTAGTTAGGTTCGTGTTGCTCAATCCTAAGTTTCCTTCATATTCTTTTGCCTATCATTGTTTATCTTTTTCCATTGCATTATCTGTTTCTTAAATATCAGCATATCTTCAATATTTCAACGACACAACTACCATTTGAAAGAAAATAAATAATAATGCTAAGGCTTTTGGTAACGCGTGACAAGACGAAAATTATACTGCCTTTACCACGAAGTTTAAGACTGTTGTCACTAAAACGTTGGCGAATTTTAATATCTTGTTACTGGAGGTAAATATATAGTTAATACATACCGTTAAGTCGTTCAAAATTATATAATCTCTTCTTCAGCACGGATAACTTTGAATTTATTTGGTTGAATGATGCAGACACTCTTATGCATGCTGGAATGTATTACAAATCACTTGATACCAATTCTCCTAAATTTTCGTTCAGTAAGGATGGCGTCAGTTATACAGGTAAGTATATGATAATAATATAATTAAGGTATTTCCCCATTAAATTTTATAGTACTTGTCTTTCTGATTCTCAAAATCTATCGTTTCTAGGGAGTTTTTTGCACTTCTAGTTTGATTTAAAACGTTATTTCCAGTCTGTCAATTGCGTCATATGGAAACTGACTAAAAAAAACATGTATGGCTTCTAGAGACTGTTCTCACTTCCGGATCTTACGAATATCACTTCCGGACAGGAAAAAAATACCATTTGATAATTCTGAGTATTCTGGTTTCAAATATACATGATTGCTATCCACTGTTTTGAATCAAAAGTAAGCGTCCGGTTCCATGACCTTTTGCATTGTTTGTAGTTTGGAGAGCGTGCACCTTACAGCTAAGGTGTCATACAGAGGATGCAAAACCATCATCTCATCAAAGCTAACTTACTCTTTCCATACTGCAAGTCGAAATTGTCAACCTTACGTTACGATATCCGCATAAAACGATGCTCGGTTCGTCTTTACCTCCAGTTGTTTGTAGAAGGACCCATGTCTTATTTACTTTATATGTGTTCGTTTGTGTATAGTGGTGTCCAACACATATTGTGTTGTGTTTTTGCTTTGATTTTCTTCGTCTTGCGTACCTTATGTTGCCAGTTTCTCTGGATGGTCTATTTTGATTGCCCCTTCGGTATTCTCTAACGTAATGTACCATCTTCACAAGCTTAAGCACATACCTTATGTCTAGCCCTAGTTTCTCTTTACGAGACAAGGCAAGTTTAGACGATATTACAGTTATAGTTTTATATATAAGACTGAACGACTGGTGCTGCAGTGTATCAATGGTGTGAGTTCAAATCCCGTCGAGGAAGAACAAAAAAGAATTTGGCAGCTCAAGAATCTAATTCTAACACTGTTTGGTCAAATTTTCAGACATATGCATATCTGTTTGTGACAATTCTTGCGTGACGGAGAATAAATATGTTATGTATAAAGTTCAAGATTAAGACTCATCGTTCTTTCCAAGAAAACTGCTCAGCCAGTTTTATGTAAGGGTTTATTATCTACTAACACGTGGAAACCACTTGCAGGTTGTGGATAATGTGTTGATGATAACGAAACACAGTATTGATATTTTTGCTTACAACTGGAGCACTTGCGTTCATTCCCGGTTTTTAGTGGGGTTCGTGTTACTCGATCTTTAATTTTATGTGTATGCTTTATGGATCGTTGTTTGTCCTTTTCTCTTTTTTCTTTTGGCCATTGTGTTGTCTGTTCTTCCTCGATATACGGATTCTGATTGTCCCTTTGGTATCTTCAAACTCTTCTTGAATTGGAGACTGATTGTTTTTCTTTGATTTACGTTTTCCGATTTCACCTTTGGTATCTTCAAACTCTTCTTTATGTAAGGGTTGATTCTCTACTAACACGTGGAAACACTTGGCATGCTGTGGATAACGTGTTGATAATAACGTAATGTAGTATTGAAATTTCTGTTTACTACTAAATCAGTTAACAACCCGATTACATAGTAAAAAAATGAAAAACAAGAAATAACACTCTGTCGGAATAGTTCCAAAATCCATAGAAAAATCGATACCCCTAACACACGTGACCTCTCATTGACCTTGATTTGGTACAAGACCTTCAATGAAAAACAATCTAGCTGGGCTAAGAAGAACTAGAAGATACCAAAGGGGTAATCAGAATCCGTGAAACGAAGAAGGACAGACAACATAATGGCTAAAAGAAAAAAGGACAAAAGGACAAACAACGATCTACAAACCATATACAAAAAACAAAGCAACGAGTAACACGAACCCCACTAAAAACTAGTTTTATTGGCCCTAATCGCTCCTCTTAGTGAACTAATTCATGAAAATCACTCATTTTACTTTCAGCTGGAGGTAATTCTTCTGATGTACTGTCTGACGGTGATGTGAAGTATTTGGAAATGCAATTTAGCATAATGAGTAAGTTGAATCCTTTTATTATGCTTTCTTTACTGATAAAACAGCAGGTCTCCATCAATGGAAAAATATCTCATTCTCTTAATCATTATTTAGAATAAAAACGGAGATGCACACGACACGCTTCTGGAATAAGAAAAGTTTGAAGATTTCAAAAGGGGTAATCAGAATCCGTAAACGAAGAAGAACAGACAACTCAATGATCAAAAGAAAAACCACCGAAGGACAAACAACAGGTCTACAAATCAGAATCCGTAAATCGAAGAACAGACAACACAATGACCAAAAGAAAAAGGACCAAAGGACAAACAACGATATATAAAACATACACATAAAGGTAAAGATCCAGTAACACGAACCCCACTGAAAAACCGGGGTACACTCAGGTGCTCTGGAAGGGTAAATAATTCTTGCTCCACTAGTGACACACTTCGTGGTAATCTAGTTACAAATCCGGTGATAAGTAATAATCTTCATCAAGTATGGTGGTCTTATGTATTTTCGATTGGTTAATAGAACATGTTGTAATTATTTTTCTGTGTATTTGATATTCATCTAAAGTCTATCTCAGGGCAATAACTATCAACTCGTTTTAATATTTACATATAAATCCTGATATTTTTCTTTGTTTGTTTACAATCCATACTTTTCTGAGTGTCACATGATTTGTGTAGTACACCAGAACGCCAGAAGAAATCGATAACTCCTTTAGAGCCTCACAATTTATTACTCCCATCACGGTCACATGATCAAATTTTATCCACACTCTGCAGACGATATATATATATATATATAGCTAGTAAGTTACTGGAGTTAAATATAATCAATATACTTTATGCAAATTAAAACTTCTAGCAAAATGGCTGGATATATGCAGGGTTATGATAAAAAGAGTACTTATTTCCTTGGAAGGCATTGTTTGTAAACATATATTGGATTGAGTCTTTTTTGTCAATTTTTCACTTCAGGAAATATATACCGGAAGTGTAGTCGCGCAGGTGCAAATAAAAATAGCTATCGAAATTACCTTCCGAGACCATACGCTCATATGGAAAGATTGGAAAGCCAAATAATTTAAATTTTTGGAAGCAATACAACTAAAGGGCCTAAACAGGATAGCCAAAATCGGCTAATGTCACCTATGCCTGAGGGAGGAGAACCTTTCACCACTAAAGTTGTGAGTTCAAATCGCTCTCATGGCGAAGAATACTCGATACACTATTATGTGATAAAGTTTGTATTTTATTGGTTTCAAAAGCTAGCATCATTTATTTAAAGCTAGCTAGAGCTACGTAGCGGCTAGGTTAGCTTTCCGTTCAATAGGATTTTTCTATGTAGCTTAACCTAGCAGCTACAATGTTGAACGCACACCTGGTTCCCTCCACCAATATAACTGACCGCCACAATATAACTGAAATATTGTTGAAAGTCTCGTTAAACACCATAAACCAAACCCACCATAAATCAAGTAAAATATATTAGCCAGACAGGTAGCCAAGTGGTATGCCAATTAAGAAGATATATTTTAGAAATATTGATAAGCCCGATACAAAGCCAACTATTCTACTAAAATTAGCTTTTCAATCAAGCTTGAAGATATCAATATGATAGTAAGACATCATAAATTGAGGAGGGACCGATATTACAGTGATAAAAAAAAAAACAAAAAAAAACGAAAAGGACCGAAGACGAAAGTAAAACAAAGAAGAAAGTAAACAATGGTCTACAATATAAAAAACTAAAGAATAAATACACGAATAATCTATATTAACCAAAAACTGTGTGCTTCAATATAGCATGTGGCATTCTTTGTTTTACTCGTGGTAATGCCGGTCATAAACCATTATTATGGATAAGCGATGAAGAGAGAAGGTCGCGTATTTGTTTTAGGGCCATCGTAGTCGTATTCGTATGGTAGTTGGATTTACAACTACCTCTGCATTCAGTGCTTATTGTCACGAACGGTTTGAGTTCATAACTCACTCAGGCGGGGTGAACTCGATACAACGGTTTGTGAGAAAGATTTCAGTGACTTGTGACAGGTTGATGGTTTTATCGGATTCTCCGATTTACTCCACCAAAACTGACCGCTACGGTTATAGTTTTGGAGGTTATCATTTGTAATATTTGTGACTTTTCCTTGTTGTTATTGCTTGAAGTTGTGTTGGATGAGATTGTCATTGCTGAAATGTGCGATGCTTGAAATTGTTGAAGGTTGTCAATGCTGATATTGTTCGGGGTTGTCATTTGTGATATTATTGAATTTTAAGATTGCATGTTTGTCTTGTTGCAGATGCATGCAATGACATAGATGACATAGATGACAGCCAACCTCAAAACTGTCCATGTGAGTTAATGAAATAAACAGAAAAATACGAAACTGCCGGCCTAGTTCCAAAATCAACTAAGAAGCATAAAACATGCAACATCAATACCCTTTAACACACATAGACATGCGCCTTCACTTTCCATGCTTGATGCAGGCATTTAGTGAAAGCAACATTTATTATACTATGATTCTGAAAAGAAAGTCTAAACAGTAGTGGTCAACAGTTTCATCAATATCAACAAAAGGAACAATCACTTCTCACCTTAGCTCGCTGAGCACACAAAAATAAATGACCATACCAATCCAGGTCATGTCTTGGGTCACACAAGAATATTGTACATAACGGTATTAAAGATTTAGGTTGCTATGGGTCCAATCAGATTCAGCTACAGTATTTGCTGCAATTGAATTGCAGACTAATCTTAGCCATAGATTCCAATCAGTGTCTATCATCACTAACGTTGTGAGTTCGAACCCCACTCAGGCAAGCGAGGTACAACATTTTATCCTGCAATCAGTACATTTGCTGTACAAATATGCTATACGAATAATTTTTTGCTTTATTCGTACTATACGAATACACTTTCGTACTAGACGAATAAACTTTTCAGCCTACCAATAAACTTTCCTGGTACCCTGTAGCAATGTATAGAGCGGAGGGCGCAGACAAGTAAGAAACCAGTACTAATGTAACGCGGACTACGGAGAAAACACCCTTGACAACATGTATGAAAGGCGAGGAATGACGGTTGTTTTTGTTTAAATCTGACAAGTTTTCCGACTTGTATGACATTGCAGGATAAACACAAAATACGTACATTGTCGTTAAATATAAAATTCATTTGTACTCGCTGCGAAACAGGCATGAAAAGCTAGCCAAAGACTCGCTATTCAGCCTGTTTCTAAAGATTGTACAAATACATTTTATATTTACCGACAATGTACGTATATTGTATATATGTGATACAGTGACTTGCGACATGTCGGTGGTTTTCTCCGGGTACTCTGGTTTCCTTCACCAATAAAACTGACCGCCACGATGATGCTGAAATATTGTTTCAAGTGGCGTTAAACACCATGACCATAACCACAACAATAACCCATCAACTCCATCACACGGTTAATACATTTTTGTCAGATCCAAATGTGACTCTAAAACGTAGAACATCAATACAAGAACAATTTCGTTACTTTAATTTTTGGCTAATGTTGGACAGTGTGTCGTTTTCATTTACTCATCCATACCTTCATTGATTAAGCTTGTCAGTGACTTCCGACAGGACAGGTCGGTGGTTTTATCTGGGTACTCCTGGTTCTCTCCACCAATAAAACTGACCGCCACGATATAACTGAAATATTGTTGAGAAAGTGGCGTTAAACACCAACCAACCAACCAACCCACAAACCAACCATCCGACCAACCATATCTTTCTGACTATACGAAGGTCTGACTGACAGGTGCTGTTGATATGTAAGATCACAGATGAGCACCAATAGAACATATTAATTATTAGTATTGTCTTTCGCTCGACAAGGATTATCAGGTCCATATTAGATGAGCTCGAAGAGCGAATCTGATATGGACCTGATAATCCTTGTCGAGCGAAACAATTTGAACACAGCTTTGTGATTTTGTTGTTGTGTTTTTACCTATTTTTTAATACCAATAATGTTTTATCGGTAATTTCACAATTTTAACACAGCTTTGTGATTATTTTGTTGTGTTTTGACCTTTTTTTAACGAAAGGTTTAGTGACGTCCAAGTGGTGACGTCACGTTAGACCGCGCATGACAAATGACCAACAGCTGATAATTTCTTGTAACACGAGTCGGTGGTCAACTGAACGTTGTTACTAAATTTATCAGGTAGTAAAGATCAAAGGCAACTGTAACAAATTACCGATAAAGTCACATATCATTAAAACTGACATACAAAATACCCGACACCTATGTTGTAAAACAGTAAGCTACCTCATGTTTATGAATTTGATCGTGGAAGACCTTCTAATACATTAATTAATTGGCTATAATTTGTTGTGCATAGAATATGAATGGCTATAAACTATTGTGCATAGAAAATGAATGGCTATAAACTATTGTGCATAGAAAATGGCTGGCCATGAACTGGTGTGCATAGAAAATAACTGGCTATGAGTGTTGTACATTTAAAATGAATGGATATAATTGTTTTTGCATAGTGAATGACTGGCTAGAATCTGTTGTATATACACAAAAGTAACTGGTTAAAATAGGTTGTTCATTCACAAAAAATGACTGGCAACACTCTGTTTTTCATACAAAAGAATTACTGGCAAACATCTGTTGTTCATGCACAAAAATGACTGGCTAAAATATATTGTGCATACAACAAATGATTGGCTATAATCTGTTTTTCATGCTAAAAAAAATGACTGGATAAAATATGTTGTTCATACAAAACAATGAGTGGCTAAGATCTGTTGTTCATGCAAAACAATAACTGACTAGAATATGTTGTTCATACAAATAAAATGAATGGCTAAAATCTGTTGTTCATACACAAAAATGACTAGCTAAAATCTGTTGTGCATACAACAAAATATTGGCTAAAATCTGTTGTTCATACACAAAAATGACTGGCTAAAATGTATTATTATACCTCACATAATCAAGAATCAATTCTATTGGTTAAAAGATAATCACATGACATAAAATAATCTGGATATTTTTGCTTCTAATCGCCGCCAACGGTGAATAACCTCAAGATTTACGCACGTCCATTGAATAACCCTATTATTCAATGGTGAATAACCTCAAGAATTACACACGTCCATTGAATAACCCTATTATTCAACGGTGTAAAAACATGGAATAATACTTTAACAATTAATATATTAAACAGTATATTTCAACTGTTCGCTCGGTTTAATAAAACAGTTACGTCCCTCTGAATCGGTGAATATCCAAAATTGTCAACCCCACTATTGTTATTTTCCTCGGGCTAAAGCCCTAGGGGAAATAACCCTAGTGTGGGTTGACAATTTTGGATATTCACATCTTCCGAGGGCCATAATTGTATATTGTTCATACAAAAACAATGACTGGTTAAAATCTGTTGTTCATACAAAAAAAATAACTGGCTAGAATATGTTGTTCATCCAAAAAATGACTGGATAAAATATGTTTTTCATGCTAAAAAAATGTCTGGCTGGAATCTGTTGGTCATACAAACGCATGACTGGCTAAAATATGTTGTTCATGCTAAAAAAATGACTGGCTGGAATCTGTTGTTCATAAAAAAAAGTGACTTGCTAAAATATGTTGTTCATGCAAAAACAATTACTGGCTACAATCTGTTGTTAATACAAAGCAGTGACTGACAAGAATATGTTGTGGACAGAAAATGACAGGCTAGAATATGTAGTGCATAGAAAATGACTGGCTGGAATCTGTTGTTCATAGAAATACATGTATTTTATTTCTACCATAGGTCCAGATGTTAGTATACAAGCACCAGAAACGGACATCCCTGCTGGAGAACAGGCTGCCATAGAATGCACCATAGTTTCTCCTCTTGGAATATTATCAGTAAATTGGACTCTTAATGGCACTAACATTGACTTGAGCAAAGCAAAATATGAAGGCATAGTCCATGGTACACACACTCTCAAGATAAACAATTTTCAATCGGATGATTCGGGCAGATATAGATGCAATGCTGCAACTGCTTTGGGAACAAATCAAAGTCTGGAAGTACAGATTCAAATGATTGGTATGTCTTGATGTGGAATACATATCGTTACAAATATTTAGTAAATTGGCACTCCATATGATGTATAATATAGCATGCATAAGATAAAGGTAGTTCTGAAGGTCGAGACAGACATTATCTTTACTATCGCAGCGCGTTCGCTATATTTTTACTCTGTAAAGGTAATAAGACACTTTGAATGCTTTAAGGAAAATGTGATGATGAAGGAAACAACCCGGTAGACAACCCAAACATGCATAATGCAGAGGGAGATCAAAGGTTGTCGCCCGGTCTACAATATCTGACTACCAGAAATATGTTAAAAATCCGTTTTGTCTTTTCTGTTCCGCAATTGTGTTTTCTGAAACAAGAACTTATCTTCTACAAAACAAAACATTCAAGTTTTAAACATTTTAGCATCGGTGCGGTATAATACAATAGTTATTGCCCTCATATGAGGTGAACATCAAGTTGTCAACTCTGAATTGGAAATATATAAACAACATAAAATGTCTGTTCACATACGGATACATTATGCAATCAGCCATTTGGAAGAATGATCTTTGGTTCGCTCGATATCGGCACAACTCCGTTCGACTGTATAATATATATAATAAAGACACTTTGAAGGCCGAGATCGACATTATCAATAGTATCACAGCAGGTCAGATAGTATATGTCCAAACCTTCTATTATGATGTTATTGTTCTCTGTATCGACATGATGTGTTTGGTGTCACATTGGTCGATAATTTGCATTCCGTTGATAATGGCAAGACCCGCTAGTCAGATCAGCGCAAATATACATGATTTCGATGAATATATAGAAATTAATACATGATCTTTTCCATATCAACTCGGGTATCATCCCGCGACGCAGGCGAGGGCTGACATGGGACGAGGGATTATATGGAAAAGGTCATGTATAAATCGTTGGATCATATTCTTCAGACAAAGTGTTTTATGAAGCAGATAAACAAAATGAAATAATTACATGAATTTATATGGAAGTTTAATTGTGTATTCAACAGATACATTTTCAAAACAGTATTGTCAAACGAGAGCATTTCTACAGTCATAAATGTCAATGGTAACATTTACTATGAAGGCATTTTGAAACATACAAATATAGATGTGATTCTTTAGTGTCTCTTTTTATATACCGTGAATCAGGACGAGAGTATTACGATTAGTATGAATGTAACAAGAGCACAAATGCATTTTTAACAACTAACGGTTTTTTTGTAATCATATTTTTCAAGAACTGTGATCATCATTATTTATTTCCCGTGAAATGTGATTATGCAAAAGGTATCTTTCGTGAACCGTGATGAGACCACTATCGGCCATTCATCTTTGTGTGTCAGTTCTATGGCTAGCGTACGTCCGGTCGTTATCATATTTAGCATTACTATATTCAATATACTGCGTCTCGGGGTGATATGGGGGTCCTGGGATGATACTCGGGCTGATGTGGAATATTTCATTTACCAATCTCTATATATTTCTATATTGATAACAGGACCACCTTCTATCACAGTTCCGACTCAAGAGTACACTCTGGCACCAGGAACTAACATGACTTTAGCATGCACTGTACAAGCTAACCCTGTAGCAACTGCTGTATACTGGAAGAAAAATGGTGTCAATATATCACTCGGAAGTGGGGTTACCCTTGCTAGCCCATCACTGACCATATCGAATGCAGACGAATCTGACCTTGGGATATATGAGTGTTGTGCAAAAAATACATTTAACACGTCAACACGAGTCTGTGGCGAGGACACTATTATGGTCAAAGGTAGTAAACATAATATTGATTGTTCATTTGTACGTATTTCGTAAAGCAAAGCCATCATGGTTGGATAAATACATATGTTAAATGTCCCTTTATTTGGCTTACCTGTGGCAGTCGTGGTCGTGATCGTAATGTAGTTGGATTTATTACTACATATTATGCAATCACTACTAACGTTGTGAGTTCGAACCCCGCCCAGGCGAGGTGAACTCGATACAACATTATGTGATAGAGTTTGTCAGTGATTTGCGACAAGTCGGTGTTTTTTCCTGGTTCTCCGATTTCCTCCAGCAATAATACTGATCGCCACGATATAACTGAAATATTGTTGAAAGTGGCCTTAAATACCATAAGTCTAATCAATATTTGGCTTTCCAATTGTTTTACTATAAACGTGACTGATGAAGATTATTCCAGAAAATACGTTAAATATCTACGTTTTTACTTCCATTATATCCCCGTTCTATCGTTATGGTCAGTTTTAATGTGGGAGGAAAACAGGATATCCCTTAAGACCGAAAAAATCTTTGGACCTGCCGGAATCCTCTATTAACTATTATGACAAACTTGCAACGAGTACACTTCGTCACCTTCAAGTAATAAATTGACACATTGTACTGTGAAATTACTTAAATTCGTGCCCCATCCAAATTTTCATGTTTTGTTCACAAAAGATATAATTGTGCGTTCTTAAATTCGTAGGAATCAAATTTCCAATAAAATGATGATATCAAGATATATAAGGTCTAACACCAGGAAAGATCGTGACACCGCAGGGAAGGACTTAAATCAAATCAGACGAGGCTTGCTGAGTCTGATACGATTTAGATCTTTTTTTTCTCACCGTTTTCTACCATGTCAACGTTCGTTTACTTTGATTAAATAATAGAGCGGTCTCCCTTGTTAGAAAGTAATGTTAAAAAACAAATTATCTCCCTTTGACCAAACGAAAATAAATGTTTACAGGTATTTATCGCTGTTGAATTAGCATTAATATAATGTATTTATATACTACATTGAATCTAAAAATGAAATACATGTAAAATACTGCTAAGACAAGGATGTCTATCGATAAATCGACAATTTACTTCGGCAATGGAAAACATTTTTGCGGGAAATCACCTAAATTACCGGACTATTTTATCCAAGTGGTAAGAAATAAAAATTACTCTAATAATATCATGATTTTTGTCACGAAAATTAGGATCACAAAATTAGATATTTATATATTTTTTTATTTATGTACAATGTTTTGTTTTATGTTTTAGGCGATCCATTTGTGCAGATACTTACTAAAAAGTATGAATATATACTAGGAGATTCCCTTTCCTTGAATTGTGACTTCATATCTTATCCGGGAATTGAGGATGTATACTGGAAAAAGGACGGAGTGAAGTTATCAATCAGTGGTCAACTTACATATGGTAATTTTACTGGCAGTCCGGTCCTGCAGCTTAACAACATGGCACCAAATGACCGCGCAGTGTACCAATGCTGCGTGGAAAATATAATATCGACAACGTATGGAGAAAACATTGTTTTAGGAGGTAATGACTATCATGATTTCAATTGACTCAGAGTCAAGTAATGCATTATGGGATTTCTGAAAAATAAAGAATAGACAAACTATGCTGGTTCAAAACCTTCGTTGCAAAGCTATTACAAGGAGACCGTCGTGGCCGTGATCGTATGGTAGTTGGATTTACAACTAAGTATACAATCAAGTGCATATCACTAACATTATGTGATAAAGTTTGTCACTGACTTGCGACAGGTCAGTGGTTTTCTCCGGGTCCGCTGGTTTCCTCCAGCAATAAAACTGACCGCCACGAGATGAAGATGATACCAGAAACGCGTCTTTCACATATCTATATTTGTTATTATAATTTATAGTTTTTTCTCTCTAATTTTCAGATTGCTTTAACATCCAGTTCCAAATAGTTTTCAATATAAATATTTGAAATTATGTAGCCTAAATTCAACGAAAGTTATTCAAGTAATTTTTTTTCAGGTAAGCCTATCGTAAGTGTACCTGACACTAGTATGAATGAAATCAGAAATATTAGCACTACAATTGTGTGTAATGTTGATGCCTACCCAAATGCTGGAACTGTATCGTGGAATATTACTTTGGATGATACAGTTGTTGTACATACTGGTGCTGCTACAGCGAAATACGATGTAGTGTCTCCTTCAAATCCACAGTTAACAGTAAAAGCAACAAGTTTTGAAGATAGTGGAGTATATGTTTGTATAGCAGAAAATGAGTTCGGATTTAGTAACAGTGCAGATGTTAGTTTTTCTGTATACGGAGGTAGGCCTTTAGAATAAACACTACATTGTTCAAATGGGTAGGTCTGTAGAACTGCAATAGAACAAAACTACTTTGTATACGAGGGTAGGTCTGTACAGCCTCAATAGAACAAAATCTACTTTGTATACGAGGGTAGGTCTGTAGAACTTCAATAGAACAAACACTAATTTGTATAAGGGGTAGGTCTGTAGAACTGCAATAGAACAAAAACTACTTTGTATAAAGGGGTAGGTCTGTAGAACATCAATAGGACAAAACCTACTTTGTATAAGGGGGTAAGTCTGTAGAACAGCAATAGAACAAAAACTACTTTGTATACGAGGGTAGGTCTGTGCAGCCTCAATAGAACAAAAACTACTTTGTATCCGAGGGTAGGTCTGTACAGCCTCAATAGAACAAAAACTACTTTGTATAAGAAGGTCAGTAAACAACTCAATAAAAGTGCACTTTGAGTAAACAACTCAATAAAAGTGCACTTTGAGTAAACAACTCAATAAAAGTGCACTTTGAGTAAACAACTCAATAAAAGTGCACTTTGAGTAAACAACTCAATAAAAGTGCACTTTGAGTAAACAACTCAATAAAAGTGCACTTTGAGTAAACAACTCAATAAAAGTGCAATTTGAGTAAACAACTCAATAAAAGTGCACTTTGAGTAAACAACTCAATAAAAGTGCACTTTGTACATTGCATGTCTTATTGAAGCATGTATA
>MJUT01024464.1:257707-272173 GCA_002080005.1 Gigantidas platifrons
AAGCAACTCAATAAAAGTGCACTTTGAGTAAGCAACTCAATAAAAGTGCACTTTGAGTAAGCAACTCAATAAAAGTGCACTTGAGTAAACATCTCAATAAAAGTGCACTTTGAGTAAACATCTCAATAAAAGTGCACTTTGAGTAAACAACCCAATAAAAGTGCACTTTGAGTAAACAAATCAATAAAAGTGCACTTTGAATAAGCAACTCAATAAAAGTGCACTCTGAGTAAACAACTCAATAAAAGTGAACTTTGAGTAAACAACTCAATAAATGTGCACTTTGAGTAAACAACTCAATAAAAGTGCACTTTGAGTAAACAACTCAATAAAAGTGCACTTTGTACATTGCATGTCTTATTGAAGCATGTATAAATTCTTATAGGATTCATCATATCATTCCCGCCGATGAGGAGGGGGTGGGGGTTCACTTCCTATATAAGAAGAATTTGAAGATGCCAAAAGGATAATCAGAATCCGTAAATTGAAGAAGGACAGGCAACACAATGGCCTACAGGAAAAGGACAAAAGGGTAAACAACGATCTACAAAACATACACATAAAACTAAAGATCGATTAACACGAACCCCACTTAAAACCGGCGGTGCACAAACGTTCCACATAATTTTTTCAGCTTTCATATATGATAGAGTGGGAAAATGTCCACTTCAATATAGCAATGGGTTGGGAAGTATTATCTATAATATATATAGTTTATAACAATTTTATTTGCTCATAGAGACAAAAGGATCAAACACAAGTTTTACCAAATTATGAAGTCTTCTCCTTCATTGATATATCAATGGGTGATAGTTCTACAAACCCATGCAGCTACATGGTGTCAAAGACAAATTCTTCTATAAATCAAATATGATAAGGTACAACAGTACCCCCTACTTTCTAGTCCATTCCTACAGCTTGTCCCCACACTTCCCGGTCACCTCCAATGCCTCTGACTTATACATTATTGATTTTCATTACAAAAAAAATACATAGTGCAAACCACAAATAGTCAATATTATTCATTAATCGTCTTCTGTGGATACGCCGGTTTTCTCCACCAATAAAACCGACCACCACGCTATAACTAAAATATTGTTGAAAGTGGCGTTAAACACCATAAACCTAAACCAAATCAAACCTGGAGTTATATGAAGAGCTCATTGTTAGGTTGCAGTAACATAAATACAGACTATGTTTGACCAAACCAATTACAATTATATTTAAATAAATTAATTTGATGTGTTTAAGAGATTTTGATTGTATAATAAATTGATATTATTTTCCATAAACAAAATTTTTAACCGGAAGTCACATGTTGGGGTCTTAATTGGGAAATTTTTAAATTTTAATTCTTTATCCGTCAAAATATTTTTAGGACAAGAAAACAATTAATTAGGAATTAATTTATAAGGATTGATCACAATTTGTTGTTCGGTTCATTCGAAATAAGCTCAAAAATGTGGTACACACCTTTGCGTAACCCGCTTCGCGCGTTACCCAGTGTGTACCACATTTTTGAGTTTATTTCGAATGAACCGAAAGCAAATTGAGATCAATCCTTAATTAAATTATATTTCTTACAAAACTATATTGGTAACTGGTAAAACGAAAATGGCAACAATCAGCGCATAATGATAAAAATGTCCCCCCTCTAAAAGAAAACAAAAACAAAATAACTTGATAACTGCAAGCACATGATTTCATGTTTAAACCTCATTGTGAACAACTTTTGTGATCGGAATAGAGAGATGTTGAATTTATGCATGTTGAATTAAGCCAAACATTCCTTACGTTGGGATTTTATTTCAACTTCGATTTAAAAAGAATTCCGGTTTATTTAAGTGTCGGTTTATACAGATTTCACCATATTACATTGTTTGTAACGCTATATAAATTATCTGTATATAGACGTGCTCATGTAACAAGTCTGACGGTCCAGTTGTGTCAATTTATATTTATGCATATATGATCTTTACCTTTTAGTTATAGTGGAGGCTCCAGTATTGATGTATGACGTTATCTATGGTGAATCTGTCGAGCTAAACTGTACAGTAACATATGCTCCAGACTTACTAAATGTTACATGGATGCGAGCAACTACTCCTGTCAGTGTTGTGGACATGAGTAATACTGCCAAGTACAGTGGTTCCACAATTTCCAATCCACATTTGACAATTCACAATATAGTTACGGCCGACGCAGACGACTACTACTGCAAAGCATCGAATGCACATGAAGAAATGGAAAGCATTCATATTACATTGAGAGTTAACGGAGGTAGGTGGTCAAAATGACAATTTCAAAGTTGATTGGTGATGAAATATAGCACTTACTCAATACATAGACATAACGGTTAACAATAAAGCCACAATTACAAACTAGACAGACAGATAAACGTGAGAAAAATCGAGGGGGAAATTAAGAATGGATAATCTAGAGACAATGGCAACACTAGGTACACAAGACACCGAACGAAAACAAACAAAACAAATAACGCAAAACAGAAAACTAAAAAGGTGTAGTAAAAATCCGGTTGGTTCAGTCCGTTTCCGGGATAGTATATTACTGTACCGGAAAGTATTTTGTGTCTAATACAAAAATAACATTAACGTTTTAAGCATCTTAGAGTAGTTTCCGTAGAACAAAACAGTATTGCCTTCATTTGAGGTGAACATCATGTTGTCAATCGTTGATAAATTGTTCTCTTGGGGGCTAAAACTCTAGTGAAAATAACCACCCTCTGGTTGACAATTTTCGATGTTCACCTGACATGAAGGCAATAATTGTATATTACAACCCCAGAGAGATAAAATAAAACCAATTACAACCCGGAGAGACCAAATATCACCGATTACAATCCGGAGAGAGAAAATGCAACCAATTAAGTGAATTCAGACAGACAAAAATAAAATCAGTAACATTATTCCGATTCCAATCTTTGCTCTTACACCTTTCCTTAAAGCTGCGTGCTTCCAGGAAAAGAAGCAAATACAAAATTGCAATGTACTGTTCGAGCCCAGGCTGGTCAAACAAAAGCCTATGGAATTTTGCATTTGCTGCTTCTAAGCTAAGCATGTAGATGCAAGGAGTAAGAACGAAGACGTAATAATGATGACTATCGCACTCAGATGTATCGTCTGCAAACTAGTTCCAAGTCTTTCTTTCCTTCCACTATAAAGTTGTGGAATTCCTTACCTGATAGTGTTAAATCTCTACCCACTTTTTCCAAATTTAAAAAAAGTTCAACCTGTCCAAATTCCGGTGGCTTCATTTTATAATATTGGTGATAGGAAAACTAACATAACACATACTAAGCTAAGACATAGATGTAGTGGCCTTAATGCCGATTTATATAGAGTAAATTTGAAGAATGATCCACGTTGTGTATGTGGTCATTTATTTGAGGATGCTATTCATTTTTTTCTTGAATGTCCACTTTATCAATACGATACAACTTCTTTGTTTAAATGTTTTAATAACATTGTTCCCATTTCTATAGAATATATACTCTTTGGATGTAACGAAATTAGTGAAGACTTGAATACTTTATTGTTCAAATCAGTGCATAAATTTATTCGACAAACTTGTAGATTTAATAATTAATAATTCCCAACCCTGATATTATCTCAACACAATTTGCTAGTTTTTACCCCACCCCCTTTTTCTGTTAAATAATAAAACAATATTTAATATGTATACTTAGTTTGACATTATTTTGTTTAATTTACTAATTATAATTGATATAGCCTGTACATTTGCTGTCATTTGATTTGTTTTATTTATGCTATTAATGTATTTGTATGGAGAGGGACTAGTAAGTTGTAAAAACTTGTTCCCAATCCAATTGTATATATATTGACAATAAAATCATTATAAGGTATAAAGTAACGAAGACGGGTGTGCTCTAGATCATGATATTGTACCCGAGTGTATCTAGTTGATTGTTACATTTATTAGCATTATAATTAAAATGCAACTTGCAGTACTATCTATAAGTCTTAATTTAAACAATATTTATTTCGAAAATAATCAGACAATACATTACATCATAATTAGTAATTACATACAGAATTCAGAAACAAGCAATTATGCTTTTATAAATCTGTTTCCTAGATCTATAAGTCTAACATTTACATACACGTTTCGTTTTTAGCATGGTTCTTGTCATAAATAAATCTGTGAAACCCGTAGGGACAATCACTGTCAACATTGGACACACAAGACACAGGACAACGAGAAACAAAAACAACAAGAAATAATAAACACAACACAGGAAACTACAAAGATGACTAACATAGACCAATCAAACACAGGAGGTGAATGTATGTGCTCGGGACTGGTAAACAGTTCCTGTGTCTATAAAGACAACCGCAGTGTATATTACTTACTTGATGTTAAACATCAATCAAACATAATAATAAAATCCGAAATATTTAGTCTAGTACACACGGTACGTTTCTTGAATAACTTGCATCAGGAATGCACAAGGTCTACAGATTGGAAAGTCAATTAATTTAATAGTCTTCGGAATCAAGAAACTAAAGGGTCTAAACAGGATATTAGTCAATAATCGGTTACTGCTACTTATCATTTTGGACTTAGATGCTCTGGAAGAAAGCGTATATTTATTAATAGATATTGCATAATAATTTGATTCGTACTTTCAAATGTCAGTATGGACCACGTGATTTAATTACAGTTTCGTTTCCTTTCAGCTGCTCCTACTGTTACAATATCTCAATCAGAAATCAGTGTCAATACATCAGATCATGTGACACTCTCTTGTACATATACTGGGGCGATACCAGATGTCACTAGTGTTAAGTGGTACAAAGAGGTCAATGCCGTAGTGAGTGAGATTGTGACGTCACCGTCCACGCCATCACTAACATTGACGTCTGTTGTTATGACTGATGCAGGGCATTATACTTGTAGTGCAACTAATGCAGTTGGTCAAAGCAATAGTAGTTCAGCAATTGAACTTAAAGTTAATCAAGGTATGTTAATTATGTTTGCTAGTTATAAATCTATGCAGTCATGTGTTATTGATAAATCGAAAAGATTAACACGACATGTGCCACTAGTGGACCAGGAATTGCTTACCCTTCCAAAGCCCTTGAGTTCACCCTCAGTTTTTAATATTACTCGATCTGTAGTTTTATGTGTATGACTTGTAGATCGTTGTTTGTCCCTTTGGTCTTTTACTTTTGGCCATTGCGTTGCCTCTTCTTCTTCGAAATCTTGGAAATTAGAAACACTATCAACACATTCTTAAGGGACAACTCAAACAATTGAATTACCTGTTTGAAGGTGTTTAACGCCATTTTCAACAATTTCAGTTATATCGTGGCGGTTCCGGAGAAAACCATCGACCTGTCGCAAGTCACTGACAAACTTTATCATCTAATATTGTACACCTCGCCCTGATCGAGATGGGCACTGATTGCCTAGGTAGTTGTAAATCGAACTACCATACGAGCACGGCCACGACGGCCCCTTTCAATTACAGGAAACCTAGTTTAAAAAAGGTTACATACAATGTAGTGGGAATACAATAAAGCTTCACAATCAAGACAAACAACCATCATACAATCTCCAGTCAACAATAACATATCAATTTAAAGGGACAGTATACATCACTAACCTTAATTCGGATAAAAGCATAAAATTCAAAAGATCAAAGAAAAATACAAAATAGAGGGAGAGGCGGTCATGAGCGTGATCGTATGGTAGTTGGATTTACTACCTATGCAAGCAGTGCCTATCACCACTGATGTTTTGAGTTCGAATCTCGATCAGGGTGAGGTGTAGAACATTATGTGATAAAGTTTGTAAGTGACTTGCGACAGACGATGGTTTTCTCTCGGTCTTCCAGGTTCCTCCACGATATAACTGAAAACCATAGCATATTGATTAAAGGAAATACAGTCAAGCATGTCCATGTGGTCACCTCTATTAAGCAGTCACCCGTATTAAGATCTCACCTTTTTTTTGTCGTCATAAAAAATATCACATGAAGTGATCCTCTTTTAAGAGGTCACCTATTTTAAAAGACCACTTTTTCTTTATCTCAAAGGTGATCTCTTAATACAGGTTGGATCGTGGTATAAAACATCCATATTTGAATGGAAAACACAACAATAAAACATTAAATTCTAAATGAGGAATTACAGAAACGTAAAACAAAAACATATCAGAGGGAACTAAATAAAGGTAAAATACAAATTAGGGAATATGGCTATGGTGCTTAACACCACTTTCAATAATATTTCAGTTATATCATGGCGGTCAATTTTATTGGTGGAGGAAACCAGAGTACACGGAAAAATCCAACGACCCGTCGCAAGTCACTGACAAACTTTATCACATAATGTTGTATCGAGTACACCTCGCCTTGAGTGAGATTCGAACTCACAACGCTACACTGTCACAATTAGGATAGACAACTGCATCACCAGTCAACCATATCATATCAATTACAACTGAATTTACATTTAAATACGAGTATTAAATGGGTGTTAATTAATGGTGTTCTATTTTTAGTCCAACCAATGTGTCCATGTGACTGTGCTTACAAAAGACGCCTTGACTATTGGGCATCACAAGGTGTTCCTAATCACACAATGGAAGAGTGGAGAGTAATCCTGGCACCTGTCTTGGACGAAATTAAGAAAAATCTAACAGTCGATAAAGCAAATTTATGGGTNCAATAAAGCTTCACAATCAAGACAAACAACCATCATACAATCTCCAGTCAACAATAACATATCAATTTAAAGGGACAGTATACATCACTAACCTTAATTCGGATAAAAGCATAACATTCAAAAGATCAAAGTAAAATATAAAATAGAGGGAGATGCGGTCATGAGCGTGATCGTATGGTAGTTGGATTTACTACCTATGCAAGCAGTGCCTATCACCACTGATGTTGTGAGTTCGAATCTCGATCAGGGCGAGGTGTACAACATTATGTGATAAAGTTTGTAAGTGACTTGCCACAGATCGATGGTTTTCTCTCGGTCTTCCAGTTTCCTGACCATTATAACTGACCGCCACGACATAACTGAAATATTGTTGAAAGTGGCGTTAAACAGCATCAAACGAACCAACCAAAACTTCACAACCAAGATAGCCAACTGCCAAATCAGAAAACCATAACATATTGATTAAAGGAAATACAGTCAAGCATGTCCATGCGGTCACCTCTATTAAGCAGTCACCCGTATTAAGATCTCACCTTTTTCTTGTCCTGTGAAAAAAATATCACATGAATTGATCCTCTTTTAAGAGGTCACCTAATTCAAAAGACCACTTTTTTCTTTATCTCAAACGTGATCTCTTAATACAGGTTAGATCGTGGTATAAAACATCCATATTTGAATGGTAAACACAACAATAAAACATTCTAAATTAGGAATTACAGAAACGTAAAAAAAACATATCAGATGGAACTAAATAAAGGTAAAATACACATTAGGGAAATATCACAATCAGGGGTTATGACTATGGTGTTTAACACCACTTTCAATAATATTTCAGTTTTATCATGGCGGTAAATTTTATTGGTGGAGGAAACCAGAGTACACGGAAAAATCCAACGACCCGTCGCAAGTCACTGACAAACTTTATCACATAATGTTATATCGAGTACACCTCGCCTTGAGTGAGATTCGAGCTCACAACGATACAATGTCACAATTAGGATAGACAACTGCACCACCACTCAACCATATCATATCAATTACAACTGAATTTACATTTAAATACGATTATTAAATGGGTGTTAATTTATGGTGTTCTATTTTTAGTCCAACCAATGTGTCCATGTGACTGTGCTTACAAAAGACGCCTTGACTATTGGGCATCACAAGGTGTTCCTAATCACACAATGGAAGAGTGGAGAGTAATCCTGGCACCTGTCTTGGACGAAATTAAGAAAAATCTAACAGTCGATAAAACAAATTTATCGGCAACTATCAGAAAACTGTCGAGTGCACCTGATGAACGACAATCGTCCAAATCGGTCGGGTTTATTGGAATTGCCTTGATTAGTTTCGTGTGTGCGTCTTTTATATTAATTGACATAACATCGGTTCGTAGACATATCGCTGCTATTCGTGAAATGATTGACCATGGTAGCGTTATAGAATGATAGTATAATGTGTAAATACATATGCAAAAAGGGGGGTTATGGTGCTTAGAGCCACTTTGAATATTATATCAGCTATATCGTGGTGGTCAGTTTAAATGGTAGAGGAAACTGGAGTTCCCGGCAAATACCACCATCTGTCGTAAGTTACTGACAAACATCACATAATGTTGTATCGAGAACACTTTGCTATGAGCATGATTCGAACTCATGATAAGCACTGATTGCATGGGTATATGTTTATTCAACTACCATGCGATTACAACCACGTCGGCCCCTCAATGTTTATGAAAAAAAGGATATTTCACTATGGTGCAGTGGTAGCTACATTTTAAAAATGGCGGCGAAAATATATAGAAATAGCACGTGAATACACGGTATCATAGAACACGTGGTACCATAGGAACCTCCCTTGATGATACATATATCAACCTTCCGATGTATTTTGCGAAAAGTTTGAAGATACTGAAGGGGTATTCAGAAGCTGTAATTCAGAAGGACAGACAATGCATTAGCCAAATGATAAAGTACAGAAAAGATCCACAAAACCCTACACAGAAGACTAAAGATTGAGCAACACGAACCCCATTAAAAACCACGGGTGAACTCCTGACCGATAACTACTCCCTGCTGCCCTGGTGACTAAATTTATGATTAAAATCCATTAAAATCGTTGTTTTGTTCACGTGACATAATTTTCCCCTCATTTGTTCCACATAATGAACCATTCTGAAACATACATAATTTTATATAACGTTTAGTAAAATATTCTAGAACATGTTTTTTTTTTTATTACTATGCATTTTAAACAAGGACACATGTAATGTTTCGTCGATGAGGTGATGATTCTTTTATGACTTAAGTTAACTAATATATTTCAAATACACTCTACGACGTAACAACAATGTACAAAAAATCAATAACATTTGTTTTGTCACGGACACTTTATTTGTTTTCTTCAGTAAAAGAAAATCAAGTTTATACATTTTCCCTTGGAAATATACACTGCGAATCAGGTGAATAGTACGGAATAATACAAGTTTTAACTAGACAACTTGGAAATGAATCTATGAATTATATATCCATAATAAAACTAGAACAACATTTCTTTATAGCCACATTTGAATTTACGGGATCACATATACCCGACACTATACTCGTAAAACAGTTAGATAACTTGTCATTATATATAGACATAGTCCGTACACTTCTTTATAAAATACATATATATAATCCTATTAGTGAATATATACTGAACTTTGTAAGTTCTCAATTATCATACATAGTAATTATTTTTTTTAAACCGTTATGGTTGTGTTTAAAAATACAAACACACGTGTGGTACAATATTAGTAACGGTACACTATCCAAATAAGGTCATTTGTACTTTTTTGTTGTTGTAGATTTGTTTATATTGTAATGATTTCAAGTAAAGAAATTGTAAATAAATGTGGTACTATGATTGTTAAAGAATATGGAATGTATCTTATAGTATTTTTATCTGTGAAAATTTCTATATACTCAATACTTAAATACTTATGACATAAAAAAATGCAATTAATTTATGTAGTCTCAATGTAAACGGTATAAATTAAAAAAAAAAAAATAGGGTTATAGAATGGATTAAAGCGAAAAGAAGTTTAATAACATTTTTACAAGAAACTCAATAACATTTTTACAAGACACTCATTTTGATGTAAATGTAGAAAATGATCTCAATCACAAGTTAGACTATGATGTATTTTGTAGTCACGGGACAACAGCAAGTAGTGGGGTTGCAAATTTTATGAAAAAATCGCTCCATTATGAATTGATTAATAAATACAATGACACAGATGGAAGGTTAATACTAATTAATGTAGAGATAAACAATACAATCTTTACTCTGGTTTGTATTTATGCACCAAATTGTAGAAGTTCGAGAAATTCTTTCTTTAAAAAGGTAAATGATCAAATTCAACAGCATGGTATCGGTATTCCAACAGTCGGGGAAGATTTTAATGAAACAATAAAAGTAATAGATAATAAAACTTCACGTTCAAATCAAAACAATCAGCCGGTAAGTAGTTTTAAGAATTTAATTAAATCAAACAAACTGGTAGACATCTAGCGATATTTAAATGGAAATATACAACAATATACATGGAGAAGAAAATATAGGTCACAGGTTATCAGAATAGATTTAATTTTAATAGGTACAGATTTTGTAAGCTTAATAGAATTTTGTAAAATTAAACCAGCTGTTACACAGTCGACAGATCATCAAAGTGTATTTTTGAAATTTAAACCAGGATTAACTGAAAAAGGTAATGGATATTGAAAAATAAAAAATTTTAAAAGAAGAAGAGTATAAAAAAATAAGCAATAACCTTATCGATATGTATTTAAATACAAAGAAAGCAATTGATATTAGATTATTATGGGATACATTAAAAATTGAGTTAAGGGAAATAACTTCAGTTTATTGTAAAAATAAAGCTAAATCGACGAGAGAAAATCTTAGAAATCTGGAAAAAGATTTAGAATTTAAAATAAAATTAAAAGATGATCTGCAATATGATGATGAAAATCCAGATGAAAATATTGATGACTTAGAGCATGAAATATGCAAAATATACGAAAATAAAGCGAAAGTAGCACAAGTGAGGTCTATGGGAAAATGGGTGGAACGAGGAGAGAAAACAATTCTCACTTTTTAGGCTTAGAAAAAAAAGAGACAAGCTAAAAAATCTATAAATAAATTAAAAATTGAAAATGGAGATATAATATGTGAACAAACAGAATTACTAAAAGAAATAAAAGAAAATATTATGAACAGTTATATAGTTAAAAAAAACCAAATAAAGAATCTTTAGAAAATTATATATTAAACACTAAGATAGAAAATAAAATAGATGAAAATGATAAATTAAGTTGTGACGGAAAGGAAACAGTAGACGAATGTTCATATGCTATTCATAAAATTAAATTAAATAAATCCCCAGGTTTAGATGGATTGACTCGAGTTCTATAGAGTATTCTGGAACAAACTTAAATATATTTTAACTGATGTCCTAAAAAAAGGAAACGATGAACAGTGTCTTACTTATTCACAACGTACTAGTATCTTAACTTTGTTGTTTAAAAAGGGGGATCACTTAAATCTAGATAACTATCGCCCTATCTCACTTATAAATGTAGATTTAAAAATCTTATCATATGTTCTTGCTCAAAGACTAAAAAACGTATTACCAAAAATGATTAATGAAGATCAAACTGGTTACGTGAAAAACAGATTCATCGGTTTTAACTTGAGAGATAAATTCAAGATATCATAGACTATGCGGATCTTTATAAAATTAAGGGGGCAATCATATTTATAGATTTTTCAAAAGCTTTCGATTCTTTGGAGTGTGATTTTATGTTTGAAACTTTGAAACATTTTAGATTTAACAAATGTTTTATCAGTTGGATTAAAACACTATATAGTGATATACAAACATGTGTAATGCATAATGGTTGGGTGTCTGAAAATTTCAAAAACTCTCAAGGAATACGTCAAGGATGTCCTTTGTCAGCCTTGTTATTTGTTTTATCTGTCGAAATCATGACCCTAAATCTGAGAAGTAGCAAAGATATTAAAGGGATAACAGTCAAATTAGATGAAAAAACCACAGTATTAAAATTTCACAGCTAGCAGATGATACAACCATATTTTGCAATAATAAAGAAGACGTTTTAAAGGGATACTAAAGCTCATTTTGGTATTTTTTTTATCTCATGAAAACTTGCAATTGGTTCAATAAATGATATTTATGATAAATTATCCCGGTTTTTATCAATGAATCTTTGTAAAGGTGACATAATTCGTTGATAATTCTTTCATGTCATGCGGTTTTCTCTGGGTTTTTCCATTGATTGAATTTTTTGCTTCCTAGACAAAAATTCATTTCGACCCTTTTAAGTGATATTTTAACGATATTAAGGATTATCTGGGCGTGCAAAGTATTTTTGGATTGTTTTACAATTAAATTGAAAAGAAACAACCTTCGTCAAAAAATATATGTTAAAAAGAGCTTTAATATCCCTTTAAAGGCAATGAACGAAATAAAAATATTTGGCTCATTTGAAGGTTTATTGTTAAATAGAAACAAAATAGAGGGGGTATGGATTGGTAAACTAAAAAATTGTAAATACAAAATAGCTGGAATCAATTGGACAGATAAGCCGATTAAATCATTAGGAATATATTTTGGTAACAACAATGAAGAATGTCAAAAACTAAATTGGGAAAATAAAATAGAAAAGATGAATAAACTATTTTGTGCATGTGGAAAAAGAAACCTTTCTATATTAGGAAAACATTTAATCATTTAATCATTAATTTTACCCCTATTCACATTTTTGGCCAGTATGTTTAGTACCAGATATATATCTTAAAGAAATAGAAAAGAAATGTTTCAAATTTACATGGAATGGTAAACCAGATAAATTTAAAAGAAATTTGATTATAAATTCATACGAAAATGGGGGGTTGCACAGAATACTAAAGATTGAGCAACACGAACCCAATTAAAAAACACGGGTGAACTCCTGAACGATAACTACTCCCTGCTGCCCTGGTGACTAAATTTATGAAAAAAAAGATTAAAACCCATTAAAATCGTAGTTATGTTCACGTGACATAATTTTCCCCTCATTTGTTCCACATAATGAACCATTTTGAAACATACATCATTTTATATAACGTTTTGTAAAATATTCTAGAACATGTTTTTTTTATTACTATGCATTTTAAACAAGGACACATTTAATGTTGCGTGGATGAGGTGATGATTCTTATGTGAATTAAGTTAATAAAGATCAATTATATCTGTTATTTTGTAATCAATTAAATTATGCACACTTGTTTAATAGTTATGACGTATATATGGTTTTCACCGTCGTATGAAATTAATCAAAGTGTGTGTTTGTGTGTGTGTGTGTAGGTGGGGAGGTGAGTGGGTGTGTGAGTGGGTGCTTTATACTGCATGGCTTAAATTAACTTATATGGATGATATATCTTGTTTTATTTTTTATGGTATATGTTTTATAGATAAGCATTAGAGAATACCAAAAAAAATGGACAATACAGAAAAAAACCTGCAACGTAGGGCACACAAGACGAAGACAAGCAAGCAAAAACACAACACAATGAGTGTATGCTATATATGTAAGAGAACATGAAAGCTTGAAAATACCAAAAGGGGAAATGAGAAGCCTTAGCGACCACTGGGCAAATAAACTGGATAAACAAACAAACTATGTTCACCAAAACATTACACAGAAGACTAATGATTGAGTAACACGAACAGTGTTCTGGAAGGGTCAACATGTCCTGTCCCACTTGTGGCACCAGTCGTGTTAATCTTGTAACAGATATGGCTATTAGTCATGGAAGAGGAAAGAAAACATAGATTAGATAAAATTAGATAAGTTAATAAGTGTATGTCAAATGCGTTTAAATTTGAGATAACTTTCCTGTTAGTAAGTAGATATAAATTCTAAGTAATTATTTTGAAATTTCAATTTTGACAGCACCTGAGTTCACCCCGTGTTTTAGTGGAGTTCGTGTTACTCGATCTTTAATTTTATGCATAATGTTTTGTTGATCGCTGTTTGTCCTTTTGTACTTTTTTGGTCGTTTCCATCAGTAGCAACATAAACAAAGCTTCCCCCAAAAAACACCCTCAACAATGGCTTCAGATATTGAATAACTATGAATTTCTCAATCGAAGAAATAAGCCATAACAAGTCACTCCTGTATTAGCAAACATTTCATAGAAGGGTTGAAAGTCTTGCTTGAAAGACCATTTTTAAGTTCAAACTTTGTGACAAAAATCGTTTAATTATTTAAAACTATTAATCTAATAGAAAAGACAGCATCTCATTTAAACTTCATTATTAAGTTCGGGGGTGAAATAGTATGTGACAGGGACTTTGAGATAAAGTATGTACGTTTTAAATGTGTAGTGATTTTACTTAGTGCATTTATATTGGGTAAGTATAATTTTATTTTTGTTCTTGTACAAAATAGACAATATTAGTGCATTGTCTTAAAATATAAAGTTTATGTGTAATTCTTTTCTTTCTTTTCTGGTTACAAATTTCTCTCTTCTTATTTTTTTTAGTTATTAATAATAATAATATTCTTTATTCGTAGGAAATACAGCTCATAGAATATAATTAAATTACAAAATGATAAAGCATAAGTGAAATACACAAATTAATGAAATAAGGAACAATACAATATACATTATGAAACATACATAGGAAAAACGGCAGAGAAAGTG
>MJUT01024464.1:277798-300084 GCA_002080005.1 Gigantidas platifrons
AAAAAAAAAAAAAACTAAGACCAAAACCCCAAAGGAAAACCCAACAAACACACATACAAACAAACAGACAAAACAACCATACAAAAAAAGCAACCAACCAAACAAACATTACTAAAACGGAAAAAGCAGGATGCCTGGGATTTAAATATTGTTTGATATTCATTTGATATCATAGAAATAAAACAACACGGTTAATTGGAATAACTACAGTTATTACGATTGAGACAGACAATAACAAGCTAAATATTAAATATTATTCTAGATTCAAATGTACAATGAGAAGGATAATAAAAAAGGAAATTTTAGTTTTAGTGAGAACGAGGCGTTTCTGGAAAAAAAACATTCATCAGGCACGCTCAACAAGAAAAGATTGGAAAGCAAAATAATTGAATACATTCTCCTTCCACTTTGAAATAAAGGATCTGTCGTGTGTAAACTCTTTTATTTGCAAGAGAAAAATTCGGTCTTGTTATTGAAATAACCCAACTGTAAGCCAAGGTCTTTTTTTATTGTCCATTTCAAGAAAGCATGCAACAATATGACTTACAAAAAGTGAAGAAACAAATAATCTGACATTCTGACATCTGGCACCATTAAAATAGATTTGAGAGTAAATAAAATAATTCCTAGTTATTTGTCAGCAGATTCGATTCAAATTACTTCCATGACTATCAAGCTTCATTAAAATTAATGTTCTGTAGTGGTAAATTCAATTTTTAGGATATATATCCCCCTATTTCTGTTTTGTTCTAAATTTTTATGGAGAATGATCTCTGAATGAAAACACCTTATCTAAAGTACCTTTTACATTGGTTTCTGTTTGAATTTTCCTTGAAATGTATATCATATAACTCTATCACTAGAACATTCCTTTTGAAAATTCCTAGTGAGTTCGACTCCCGTTCATTGCGAGGTATGCCTGATACAACAATATGTGATAAAGCTTGTCAGTGACTTGCGACAGGTAGGTTGATTTCTCCGGATACTCCGGTTTCCTCCACCAATACAACTGACCTCCACGATATAACTGAAATATTGTTGAAAGTGGCGTTAAGCACCTTGCATCAAACAAAACCAAATCTGACTGAAACCGTCTTTTATAGAATACAATTTGCATTTGGTTACTGTTCCTTTGCAATGTATATTATATTGCTCCATCAGTAGAACTTTCCTTTTGATTGTTTTGTATATATATTGTGATATTTTGATTCCTTACTGCATTCCCAAACTGTATTCGTTCATTACTTCGTTGTTCAATGACTCCCGATTCTCACTTTTGATTTTCGAAATTAGAAAAAGTATAGGTATGCAGTTTATTACATAGATTTTCCACTTTTTTTTGCATAATATGACGTTAGATCAATTAAGGAACGCACTTTCTACGCAGTGAAATAAATATAGAATAACGGCAGTTATGAACGTCGAGACATACATTATTGCTAGTATTACAGTGAGGCCAATATGATGAGCTACGAGGCTAGTGATAATGCATGACGTTATTATTTTAATAGGTAACGTCATAATGAGTTTGATATCCATCAGGCTGACCAAAATTTTTCAGCATATTGACAATATCACCCGATGATTTTAAAGGGAAAATGTCCAAAACCCCAACAAGCGTTCTTATTTCACTACCTGAAATACCTGTTTTTGGCTCGTTTGAAATTCCATTATTTTGATGTTATCTTTGTAATAAATGTATGTCAGTTATAATTAGCAACTGGATATGTTGCTGATATCTATTTTTGTTTGCTGTCCTGGCTGTCCAATGTTTTGATCATGAACCTGATGAAGGTTATTCCAGAAACTCACTGCCCACACTAATTTCGATATTTACGTTGGTATGTAGTAAAACATGGAAAACAATACAACACTGTCGGAACAATTTCAATATCAAATACTAATATAAAAATCGTAGAAAGCGGCAACATCGATATCACTAAAAGACAAATGCATGACCGCTCATGTTCTTGGCTTCAATGAAACCTGCGGGATTAATCCAGTTTATGGACCGAAACATTTCCTCTTAGTGAAATGATGTTGACATGCTAGTTTTTTCCACATGTGATTAAAATGGCAACCATCATATATAACCAGACGGACAGCATTTTCAATTAAAACGTAGATATCAAATTTAGTGCGCACGACACGTTTCTGGAATAACATTCATAAGGTACGCTCAAAATCGAAAGATTGGAAAGCCAAATAATTTAAAGTTTTGGGAGCAATAACACCAAGGGGCTTAAACAGAATAGCCACAAACGGCTATGGTCACCTATGCCTGAGGGAGGATAACCTTAGTTTGATTAATAATTACATTATTTGGAAACTGTACGTTTCAGTAATAAATATATCTAATAAACCATGTCAGTGCCGAAGCACTGACTACTGGGCGGATGATACAAAGGGTTTTAAAGCACACACAAAATCCACCGAACGCATGTCAATATTCTCTCTATGTGATTCCCCGACATTTTAATAGGTTGCAGAGATAAATATAGAAATTTTATACTTTAATGAAGGTAATTGGTTGACATATGTTTGCACATCTACTAATCCTTTGATCCAAACAATCGATCGACACAGTTTTGTACATCACTTAAGTTTTAGTAAATGATGGAACAAGACTTGTCGAAGCTATTGTTAAAGGATAAACATTTACTTAGTTGACATATCAGTTGCATCAGAAATTTCTCTCTTGTAGGAAATATGATCAGAATTAAATTTAGAACAGCTTGCACCGACTATCTTTGTGAACATAATGATTTATATAAATCTATAGGTTTTTATGGTGTTTTACGCCACTTTCAACAATATTTCAGTTATATCATGGTGGTCGGTTTTATTGGTGGAAGAAACCGAATCACCTGGAGAAAACCACCGACCTGTCNAAGTCAGATAATCAGCATTTCTGATAAGAAGAATACAGTGGGCGGTGAAGCCAGGAAAAATCCGCGGGATTCTACATAGACTTCAATATATATTAATTTATTTGATATCTATCAACAGAAGTTAAATATTGTAATTAAAACCATTTCTGATTTTTGTAAGCAATAAATCAGATCTCTAGTTTGATTTATCAAATGTATATATGATATAGGATTTCTAAGATGACCGTAACTGAAAACTGAAATGACCGTAATTGCAGTTTTCAGTTACGGTCATCTTAGCGATTTTTTAAAATCGGATTTTCTCTTTCATATACATTTTTCAGTCGTAATTTGTGATTTCCTTGTGAAAAGTTCATAGATTACTATCGTTCTAATGCATGTGTCATTTAAAATACATTATAGAAACAATTTGATGGACAAAAAAGATTCTTATCTAATTTCATGTCCGCCATCTTGGGATGACCGTAATTTACAGTTAGGGTCATCAGCTTTACCCCAGTGATAATAGGAATATAGCGTTATTTCTTTTTCCGTATCAACATTGTTGTATTTAACAATGCAATCCAGTTGTAATCGGTGTTATATGATATATATGAGGTGGTTCTTTGGGACATGATATCATTTAGTAGCCTGTATGTGGTGCATCATAACGCTCCATCACCGGCATATAACTTTTGTGTCACTTCCCAGTGAGATGCGACTGGTTTTTCGACTTCTGATGCAAATCAAGAACTTTCGACTCTGACCAATATGCATCTCTCATCTGTCTCCACCCTTTGGTTGTCTTGTTTCCAGAGACTTTTAAGCTATTTAGCTTTAACATATCTTGGCTTCGATCGTACATGATGAAGGTTATTCTAGAAACGCGTCGCTTAAATCAAATTGACAAATATAATTGTCTGCGCACTAGTGACTGCTCTCGTGGTTTAAACCATAGATCTGCTCAACGCATCCTAGGATGGCATGCACATATTGTTTTTCCGATCGATGGAGGTGGTATGTTATGTGTCATGTCATAATACGGAAAGCATGGCCATTAGATTAAGGATAAATGACAAACAATGATCTACAAAAAAACTACTCAGAAAACAAAAGATTGAGCAGTTCAAAGATACAAAAAGTGTAATCAGAAGCCGTAAATCGAAGGACAGACAATATCATGAAAAAAAAACACAAATGCCAAACGATGATCTATAAACACTACACAGAAAGCTAAAGATTGAGCAACACTAACCACTAAAATCCGCGGGTGAACTCAGGTGCTTCGGTATGATAGTCAGTTTCTGCTCCTCTAGTGGAACCTGTCGTGTTGCTCTAGTTACAAAGACCGTCGTCAGTACGTTTTTCTCTGTGCAGTTTGTACCTTTTTACCTAAGCATCCATATTTAATTATTATAAGTATGAATATATCCAAGCACTTAATTAATTAATTGTTATTACAGTAATTAAAAGCCATTTCTAATTAATTATGTGTTTTATGGGTTACTTACTGGTCAATGAAAAAACCCAACATCAATATGAAAATGTTCTGCGTCAATTAAACGATGAATACCTACTAATAAATTGAATTGACTTGTATATGCCAAATACAAAAAAAGTTGTAAAAACCATTTCTAATTAATTAGTAATTACTCGCTTTGTGGGTTATTGGTCAATGAAAAAAACCCCATCAATATGAAAATGTTCCAGGGATGAATGGCACCAATTCAACCAAAAATGTCTATTACTAAATTGACTTGTACGTTCAGCTGATCTAGAATCCAGTGTTTTCTTGTTGAACCTCATATATCGTAAATANAACACAAAAACAAGCTTAAACAGTGATGATCATCAATGGCACCAATATCAACAAAACGAACAGTCACCTGTCATCTTAACTGATCTCCTTGAACACAAAAAAGCTTAAAAAGGGATGGTCATCAATGGCACCAATATCAACAAAAACTAACAGTCACCTGTCATCTTAACTGATCTCATTGAACACAAAAAAGCTTAAAAAGTGATGGTCATCAATGTCACCAATAGCAACAAAACGAACAGTCACATGTCATCTTAACTGATCTCATTGAACACAAAAACAAGCTTAAACAGTGATGTTCATCAATTCCACTATTATCAACAAAACGAATAATCACTTCTTATCTTAACTCACTGAACACAAAAATGACGACGAGTTAGGGCATTGGAAATCCAGGTCCTGTCTTGGAACAGGCACAAATATGAGGAAACATTGGGTTTCCAACCCTCTCCTCTTGATAACTGGATCTCCAATACATACAACTGATAAAGACAACTGGCACAGATTCTCTTCCACTAAGACATCACATACTATCACAAAAAATGAATGACAACATAAACATTAACAGTACAATAGCAGAGTCAATGAGTGGTCGTAGTTAGCTGACTACTAGGCTAGGAAGGCCGATACGTTGGACTTCAAATATAAGAACGCTTACGAAGTGAGCAGTTTTTTTGTTATTCTCGATTGTGGCGTGATCTCACATTATGTAATTGATGAATCAATAATCAGCATTTCTGATAAGAAGAATACAGTGGGCGGTGAAGCCAGGAAAAATCCGCGGGATTCTACATAGACTTCAATATATATTAATTTATTTGATATCTATCAACAGAAGTTAAATATTGTAATTAAAACCATTTCTGATTTTTGTAAGCAATAAATCAGATCTCTAGTTTGATTTATCAAATGTATATATGATATAGGATTTCTAAGATGACCGTAACTGAAAACTGAAATGACCGTAATTGCAGTTTTCAGTTACGGTCATCTTAGCGATTTTTTAAAATCGGATTTTCTCTTTCATATACATTTTTCAGTCGTAATTTGTGATTTCCTTGTGAAAAGTTCATAGATTACTATCGTTCTAATGCATGTGTCATTTAAAATACATTATAGAAACAATTTGATGGACAAAAAAGATTCTTATCTAATTTCATGTCCGCCATCTTGGGATGACCGTAATTTACAGTTAGGGTCATCAGCTTTACCCCAGTGATAATAGGAATATAGCGTTATTTCTTTTTCCGTATCAACATTGTTGTATTTAACAATGCAATCCAGTTGTAATCGGTGTTATATGATATATATGAGGTGGTTCTTTGGGACATGATATCATTTAGTAGCCTGTATGTGGTGCATCATAACGCTCCATCACCGGCATATAACTTTTGTGTCACTTCCCAGTGAGATGCGACTGGTTTTTCGACTTCTGATGCAAATCAAGAACTTTCGACTCTGACCAATATGCATCTCTCATCTGTCTCCACCCTTTGGTTGTCTTGTTTCCAGAGACTTTTAAGCTATTTAGCTTTAACATATCTTGGCTTCGATCGTACATGATGAAGGTTATTCTAGAAACGCGTCGCTTAAATCAAATTGACAAATATAATTGTCTGCGCACTAGTGACTGCTCTCGTGGTTTAAACCATAGATCTGCTCAACGCATCCTAGGATGGCATGCACATATTGTTTTTCCGATCGATGGAGGTGGTATGTTATGTGTCATGTCATAATACGGAAAGCATGGCCATTAGATTAAGGATAAATGACAAACAATGATCTACAAAAAAACTACTCAGAAAACAAAAGATTGAGCAGTTCAAAGATACAAAAAGTGTAATCAGAAGCCGTAAATCGAAGGACAGACAATATCATGAAAAAAAAACACAAATGCCAAACGATGATCTATAAACACTACACAGAAAGCTAAAGATTGAGCAACACTAACCACTAAAATCCGCGGGTGAACTCAGGTGCTTCGGTATGATAGTCAGTTTCTGCTCCTCTAGTGGAACCTGTCGTGTTGCTCTAGTTACAAAGACCGTCGTCAGTACGTTTTTCTCTGTGCAGTTTGTACCTTTTTACCTAAGCATCCATATTTAATTATTATAAGTATGAATATATCCAAGCACTTAATTAATTAATTGTTATTACAGTAATTAAAAGCCATTTCTAATTAATTATGTGTTTTATGGGTTACTTACTGGTCAATGAAAAAACCCAACATCAATATGAAAATGTTCTGCGTCAATTAAACGATGAATACCTACTAATAAATTGAATTGACTTGTATATGCCAAATACAAAAAAAGTTGTAAAAACCATTTCTAATTAATTAGTAATTACTCGCTTTGTGGGTTATTGGTCAATGAAAAAAACCCCATCAATATGAAAATGTTCCAGGGATGAATCAATTCAACCAAAAATGTCTATTACTAAATTGACTTGTACGTTCAGCTGATCTAGAATCCAGTGTTTTCTTGTTGAACCTCATATATCGTAAATAATCAATAGCAGCCAACCATTGAATCCACTCAAATGACTGTGAAATATTGTAAGTATGAAACAACTGCTGTCAATACCAAACACATTAATATCACGTTGACTTTGTTCTTGGTCGATACACGGCATTTAAGTTGGTAGAGCATTAGAAGAAGAGAATTTACTTAATTAACACTTAATTAACATATTATGCCATGTAATAGCAAGGATGAATGGTGTCATTTCGATCTTGGTTTTCGAAAAGAAATAATGGTCAATAACTTACAAATGTAGGCGTTAGGTTTTAGGGTAATGGTGTTTTTATCTCCACTTTCAACAATATTTCAGCTATATCGTGGCGGTCAGTATTATTTGTGAAGGAAACATGAGTACCCGGAGAAAACCATCGACCTACCTCAAGTCACTGACTAACTTTATCACATAATGTTGTATCGAGTACACCTCGCCTGAGGAGGATTCAAACTCACAACGTTAGTGGCGATAAGCACTGATTGCATAAGTAGTTATAAATGAAGCTACCATACGATCACGACCACGTCGGCCTCTTTAGAAATGTACAACATGGACTGTGATATGTGTGAGTTAAAAGTTTATTTGTTGAGAAATAAACAAGCATACATCTGGTTCTAATGTTGATTGGTCTCTCATGTCCATTTACATCCAAATATTTTCTTACGAAATGATTCGAGATTATTTTTGTTTTCTATTAAATTCATTAGACATCACTGTCATAGAACACTTTGAGTACGAATTTCGTATTCGTACGCCAAAAATCGTCCAATCAGAACACTGTATTTGATGGATATGATGTTTTGATTGGATGATTGTTGCAGTAGGAATGCAAAAGTTGTACTCAACAATTGTTTGGTCGTAATGCCATGCCGTACAGTAATAAGACTTAAGAATACGAGATTCGTATTCAGTTGTACACCAAATATCTGACAGATTGTTGAAAGTGGCGTTTTACAATAACTCTAAATATCGAGCGCTATGAATGTTAAGATATATTTTCTTGGTCGGCTCCTTTTCGAGTACGACACTGCAAAAATAAATTTGTAAATTTTAATGTCGGTAATGATCCACAAAGCATCAAACCTAAAAGTAAAGATTAAGCAGCACGAACCCAGCTAAAACAGGGAACAACCTCAAGTTCTCCGAATAGGTAAGCTGTTCCTTCTCTACTAGAGTAGGTGAGTAAGAGCTATTTAAATCCTAGTGAGCAATTTTACAGCTACATTATGGCGAGAACATGATCTATAACAATAACTAAGTTTTTTCCACGAATTATGTTTGACGGATTTTCTTGGAAGTTATAAGGCTATGGACGTAATCGTCACTAGACAAAATTAAGCACCGCCCACTCACCTTCTGTAATTTTTCGTCCGCATCGCTTCGTAACTGCACGTTTATCCATCGTCTGCATCGTTATTTTGATGAATGTAATTTTTCACTGGCCAGTAAAGCGTATTAATCTTATTCTCTAGATTTCCATATATGGCTCTGTATCTATCGTTATTTTTAGGAATGATTTTATCCAATCATAGCTCGTCAAGTAAATGCAACATCGTACAAGTATTATTATCTAAGCTAGTTCTCCTGCCTCAAGCAGATGCTATCTTAGCTGACTTTGGCTATCCTGTTTAGGCTGTTTGGTTTTCTTGCTCCTCAAGACTTCAGTTATTTGGCTTTGGAATCTTTTAATGTTGAGCTTTACCTGATGAAGATTATTCTAGAAACGCGTCGTGCGCACTAAATTTGATATCTACGTTCTTAACGCGTCGTCGGCACTAAATTTGATATCTACGTTCTTAACGTGTCGTGGGCACTAAACTTGATATCAACGTTCTTAACGCGTCGTGGGCACTAAATTTGATATCTACGTTCTTATTAAATTTCGATGGGATTATGATGGTGGTGATGATGCTGACATCGGCTTTGTACTAAACTTAGTTGAATTATATAATGTTACCGCAAGGAAGCAATAGTCGGACGCAGACAAAGCAAACAGGAGTCTTCCGGACTCCTTCTGAAGTCTTAGGAACCCATTCTATTTGATAAATAATAAATCGATAAACGATATTGTCACACATTTGCATCATAACGTACTACTATGTGGTCTACAAAGGACACTGCTATGTGGTCTACAAAGGTTTATAGTAGAACAATAGGCTATGCATTGCTTAGCTTATATATGCTGTAACCTAAAGCATAGTAAAGTATCAAATAGATATAGCCTAACCATTTGATCAGTCTCTTTACATCAAATGAGCGGATACAATTTATTACAAATCATGCAATCTCTTTGATACAAAGAAACATTGCGTACTTCATATACTGTGACTTAATCAAATTTTATTTTGTATTTATTTATTGCTAAAATGCAGTTCTTAGACAATCAACATTCCACTTTCCGCCGAGACGCCATATATAATTAATTATCTTTTTTTTTTCAAAGCAAAGTTATAGTAATTGCTGTATCTGCACTAAGACTTGATCTTTTGTTTCAGGAATGTCTTTTAACTTTCAATTAAGCGAAGGAATATCATAGATTCTGAACAAAAAATATAAAAGAAAACATCATGTCTTAAAAGTGTGCGATATTTCACAATATATAGGTCATTTTTTTTTTCATTTTATAAACTTAAGGAATAACTGTATTTTATTGTCGGCATCAGCAGTTTTACTTTGGCCTGGGTTTAGAAATGTGTCTAAAATCGCTGACTTTATCAAATAAACTTCATGAAAAATCGTGATGCCATTTTAATTTTATCAGCATAGAACTTAAACACTGGACTTTTTTGTTGCAATATATACTTTTCAATTTTGAATAAAATCCTACTAGAAATAATTTCAAAGGTAGACTATGTCTATATTTTCTATCTAATTGTATAAATTGACATAATGAATTTCAAGAATTCAATATGGCGGCTAATTTGCACGAACGTCCTTAGTTACGGCATGTCATTTGGGGATTGTACGGCAAACTTTAGCGAAACCCCACTCTTACCCCTTGAAAAAAGGAAAAAAAACTAAAACAAAGAAAAGAAAAAAACGAAAAAACAAACAAACAAACAGATAGTCAAGCAAACAGAAAACATGTTATATAATATATGCATTCGAATGTGAAATTATTTTTAAGAAAGGGTAGATACAAATCGTTTTTATTTAAATAATTATGTTAAGGATGGTAATGCAATGAAATTTTATTCATTTTAATAGCATTTCACATATTTAATTTTATGACAGAGTAGATCATCCATAGCTTGGCTTTTGAATATAGAAATTTGCAGGAAAGTGCCAGTTTTATATTCTATATTTGTGTTACTGCTTTTATCCACAAACAACGTGTTTTAAACTTTATGTATTTATTGAAGTATCGTTGATTTCTTATAAATGTAATAGAAATATTGAAGAATAATAAATAGTTAATAGAGAGAATCCCAAGAGGTTTATAGCTGGAGATGTTAAAAAACAAAATGACAATAAAATGTAAAACCCAGACAAGCCTTAATTCTAATAATTTGAATGAATTGTATTTAGTTATTATTTATTTCGCAAAAATAATCAAAATAGACGTAACATCAAGAAAAAATTATTTATGAGTGAAGTGAAATTTTAATAAAATATACGTACAATGTAATGTCAATAAAATGGCTACCAGTGGAAGAATAATATAGGCACTTAAAAGTCAGCCATGACAGATATATCGATTTAGCACGATAAATAATATATAGTAGAGTAATTTACATGCAAAAGGACAATAGATTTACACGCATGTGTTGTTTCCAACATTTTATGGGGGCCGTCGTGGTCGTGATCATATGGTAGTTGGATTTACAACTACCTGTGTAATCAATGCCTGTCACCACTAACGTTGTAAATTATAATCCCGCTCATGACGAGGTGTACTTGATACAACATTATGCGATAAAGTTTGTCAGTGACTTGCTGCAGGACGGTTGTTTTCTCCGGGTACTCCTGCTTCCTCCACCAATAAAATGACCACTACGATATAACTGAATTATTGTTGAAAGTGGCGTTAATCATCATAAACCTGATCCGAAGCCTAAATGTTATTATATACTATGCATTTACATGTTAAATATATTGTTTCTAATTTGTGTATATATTTTCGTTCCACCAAAGTATGGTAATCATAAAGATATTCTTTACATAATCATTCATATTGGATGCCATGTGGTTGATGTCCGGTTCGTCTTTACCGAGGTATGTCACATGATTTTTTTTCTTTGCAATAAAGGCCTTATCCTTACACAATATAAAACAGATACATCGACAATGATTCCATATCATTTTATTTTTTGGAAATCGGTGAACCCTTTAAAAAGTTACCACATTTTGAGTTCAAAAATTTAATTACATTTGTGCGAATTGGTGGTATTTTTCGAACAAGGATAAAAAGTGACATATAAAGCTATCCGTATAACTTTTTTTCCAGGAAATTGTAGATATTGATTAGCATGAATTTGCTGAACTTAGTTAATAGTTAACAGATAAAATCACCAGTGCATAATTCCTACTTCAGATAATTCAAAATACGGTAAATTTAGAAATCCAGGTTTTAGCCCAATTATAGAAATGTCCACTGTGATGACGTCAATATGTGAGAATACAAGAGATCCACTTCTTTAATTGAATGGCTATAGTAATTTACAAAACAACTATTGACATTAGTATAATTTAAAAATGTTGTTTTGCGGACATAATATTTTAAAGCCGGTAATGTCAAATTCTCAATGGTTTAAAATTTCGGTTGCCATGGTCACCATGGATGTGCATATGACGAAAACTAAGCTTGTTAGATTTATTAAATAAATCTTTTAATCCTCAGTTATTTGCGAAAATAAACAATTTTATCTCCATCACAGTGAAAATAAATTAATTCATTGCCAAAATATTGAAAATAAATAATCAATGAACGATGGATTCCCTGATAGGGAATAATATAGCAAATATTTACACTTGAGTGACCATGTTTATCTTTGTTCATTTAACATTCCGTACTGCAGTTCATTTTTTTTCTTGTGTCGCGAGTTCCGACCGGGTGGGTGTTTTGTTGCACTTCTTAGCATATCAGACCACAATCGGAATTCATACAAATTTTGTTCCTTATTATTAACCCTTTAAGAGACTAAACTTTAAGACTAGAAAAGAAGTATGCCCCGCACTTGATAATTATGGACAAAGCTGTTTTGTTAGGAGTGATTTAAAAAAAAATGAAGTGTGTCTGTAAGACACAAATGATGCCCCGGCCTGACTATCAGAAATTATAAACAAGTAGCTAGTAAGAAGGAAATGAAGTCCAACTACCTGTCATTTTGTGAATATTTGATGAAAATTTAAATCCTGTGGACTTGCACACATCCATTATGTATATAAACATCATACAAAATATTAAAGCTGTAGGAGAAGATAGCCGAACAAATCATGTATCTATATCCGGACGGAAGAACGGACGAATGGACAGACGGACGGACAGGGGTAAATTAATGAGTCCAGTCTATAATTTCATTTGTCAGTGTAGAGTTCGAAAAAATACACTACTCTAGGAAACACCCCATTACACAATGTTTGATCGTATTTCAGATGTTTCTGTTCAATACGTTTATCCTACATCTTAGACAGAAAAAAAATCCCGTCTCCGGAAGTCACGTCAGTCATGTGCCCGGAAGCTGCCCTGTCCGGAAGTAGATATGCGCATGAGCAACCGGAAGTTGCGCAATATTCGCCCTAGTGGGGCCTTTTGACCGGAAGTGACTCTATGAAACGTGACCCCTAAGAAGTGGAGAATACGCAGAACGGACAGACTGGAATGGCATTAAGAGAGTGGATCTGAGATTTTGGAAAACCGATACGATTCCTACCAATGTTAGTGTCAGCTTCTCATTACCACAGTGGAAATTATTGTGCAGTGCTTCGTAAGTGGTGGACGATTTGATCAGTCGAGAGAAAGACGGAGAACCTTTGGACTAGAGATATGACCTGGGAGAAGACGTCTACTTCATCATCAAAGCCCATCAACTGACAATTCACATCAGAAAGTACTTCGTGCCTAATGGAGAATGGACATTGCATCCTATGAAGAGAGGAGTAACCCTGCATCTTTACGAATGGAAAGAACTGAAAAAGGCCATACCTTTATTTGAAGACAGAGAGACAGAACTGACGACAATGGACAATAAAGTGACTGGAGAAGATTAAATGAAAGAGACTGAGAAACAGAACTTGAACTTACTGTAAAGTGAACAATAAAATATGAAACTTGATTTCTGTGTTAGTCATTATTACACCCAAAGATACCTCCTCCTCCTCCCTCCCTCCAACCACCACCACCACCACCACCACCACCACCACCCCAGCATCAGCAGCAGCAGCCACCACCACCGCCACCCCAGCAGCAGCAGCAGCAGCAGCAGCAGCATTAGTAGCTACCACCTCCGCGATAGCGTTGAAATTCCACCCAAAACACGAAAAAAGACAAAATCTGGACATTTTCAAATGTACTTTTAGTAAAGTAGAAATACCACCCTTGGAGTACTACACAACATATACACTATAATATATAAAAATAAAAGGGGCAGATAACCAGTGAAATGAAAATAAAATGGCGGGAAAGGGTCAGATAACCAGTGCTAGACGCGGACGTCGAAGAGAATACCCCAACCAACATTTTGTACTTTTACTTAAGCAATAACTCGAATAATTCAGCGCCCTCTATCCACTGTCGCTACTCGAGGGCTTGAAGGCAGCCACTGATAAATATCCGTCATCCCCTCAGATTTAGAGGGAACCAATCAAATTTCTTCTCTGTTTTGAGAATGCGCAGATGCGTCTTCCGTTGTAAGCAAACCTGGTGAAAAAATGGAGATCAACATAGCGTTATCGTCAATTGAAGCAAAATACATTTCCATACAAAAAAACAGTTATCTGCAATTAAATCAATCGTAGAGAGAAATGACACATTCGTTGTATTACCAACAGGATATGGGAAATCGAAAACATACATGCACTTGCCAGAAATATTTTTACGCGCTTTATTTTGATTGATTTCGTACCCATAGTTCATAGCTTTGGAGTACTTCCGGTTGACGGAAAAAATCGATGAATGCATTCAGGCGTTAATGTAGCGACCAGCAGGAGCGTAATATAACGATTGGATTATTCGGGTTACTTAAGCGAGGAAAACCCTCACTTCCTGTAGTCAACTTCCGGTGAAAAGAGGCGGATATTACGCAAGTTCCGCTTGCGTATGCCCACACCCTTCCACACCTTCGGTGTCACGTTACCTTCGGTCACTATGGGTGACGTCTCATAACGTTACTTCCGGTCAAAAATCCCCACTAGGGCGGATATTGCGCAACTTACTGTTGCACATGCGCACAAACTTCTACTCCTTCGGGATCACGTGACCTTCGGTTACTATGGGAGACGTTTCATAGCGTCACTTCCGGTCAAAAGGCCCCACTAGGGCGGATATTACGCAACTTCTGGTTGCGCAAACGGATAACTGCTTCCGGACAGGGGCGCTTCCGTGCATGCGCACACGATCACTTCCGGTAGCTCCACAACCTCGCTCCACAACCTCAAATGATAACTGAGCTGTGTCCATATACTACTTACAGGCATCAACATTACTTGCGATAGGTCTTTGATTTTCTCCATGTACTCCGTTTCCTCCACCAATAAAACCTTCCTCCACGATATAACTGAAGTATTGTTGAAAGTGGCGTTAAGCACCATAACGATAGCCCTTAAGGGCATGTACAGTCCATCACACTGCTGCAACTGTAAATAAGAGCGCAATACATATAAGATGATCAACCGGGATTGATTGATTGATTGATTAGTTGATTGATTGATTGATTATTGCTTCAAGTCCAGGGAGCACTATTTCAGACATGGTTTATTAGATATATTTATTACTAAACTTTACAGTTACTAAATAATATAATTATTAATAATGCTAGGATTCTCCTCCCTCAGGCTTTTTGGCTATCCGGTTTAGGCCTTTTGGTTTTATTGCTCGCAAAACTTTCTTAGTTTTCCAATCTTTCTATTTTGAGTGTACCTGATGAAGGTTATTCCAGAAACGCGTCATGCGCACTAAGTTGGATATCTACGTTTTAATTGAAGACGAGAACAATTTAAATAATATATAAAATTAGACAGAAATGAGGGTGGAATGGTCTATGTGTTCACGACATTTGACTGCCACTGAAAAAGCATGACGAGTTAGGTAGAACGATAAATTTAGATGTTCGTAGCGGCTACAAAGCTCCTACTTTTTTCCGAAATTTCCAAAGAGGTCTCTAGCGTGCAGGGGGAATGGCAATCTCCACACATGTTTCCTACTACTGTCCCCGGCCAGGCTTTCCGTATTATAACCTGTAAATCTCCTATCGAGAGCCCCTATTCGCCACCCTCTGACGCACTGTGCAGCTCTGTCGGCTTAAGCACTGGAAACCTTCACTAGTACTGAGTCGTGTCCAGGAAGTAATAATATTTGGCGGGAAATACGTAGGTTACTTTTAACACGAGAAGGCCATAAGGGGAATAAACTCACTTCACACCACTAATGTATAATACAAAAACATTACGTTTGAATTTCGTCAATTTAATTAATTTGATTTTAAAATACTAAGCCGCCACCAGTAGATATATAATACTTCTAAGTCATTTTTTGAAGCATTGTAGATGAATATGATACACAAGTGAAACATTAACCATGAATATTACGCCATAAAATGGCATTTTGCATTTTATATTTTTTTCTAGCTGTGTACGGTGATTGGGAATTGGGATTAAGAGTTAGCGCTTCTTCAAGAGTTAGTATTTACTCGTTATGGGACTATACTGGAGTACACTGTAATAAAGGAAACGTACTATACAGACATTCATTCCTAGATAATCTTACAAATATAGCACACTGTATCATTGATGTAAGTAATCAATATAAGCTTCAACGATATTAATGCAAAATCATAGGGCCGATGTGGTCGTGATCGGATGGTAGTTGGATTTACAACTACCTATGCAATCAGTGCATATCACCACTAATGCTGTGAGATATAACCCCGTTCATGACGAGGTGTACTCGATACAGTATTATATGATAAAGTTGATCAGTGACTTGCGACAGGTCTGTTGTTTTCTCTGGGTACTCTGGTTTCCTCAACGAACGAAACTGAGCGCCACAATATAACTGAAATATTGTTGAAAGTGGCGTTAAAGACCATCAAACAATCAAACAAGCAAACTTGTGCTATTTTAGTGCAAATCATGACATTTTAATACAAAATCATGACATTTTGATACATTTATGGTTTTATGAAAGGGAGACTGTTGTATTTGTGTTGGTTTGTTTTGCGAGAATGCATTTCTCAGAGCAATATCGCATCAAATGGGAAGCCATAGATGGAAAAGACGATGAAATATTCATTTCGAACGAAACGTTTTAACATTATCATCTTGATTTTAACAAGAAAGAAAACCGACTTGTGTCAGTGGATCAGGAACAGCTTACCCTTCCAGAGTACCTGGGATCACACCTGGGTTTAGTGGGTTTCAAAGTTGCTCAATCATTAGTTTTCTGTGTTGTGTTGTTTAGATAGTTGTTTGTCCTTTTTCTCCTTCCTTTTGTCCATTATATTATCTGACATACTACGATTTACGGCTTCTGCTTACTTCTTTGGTATCTTCAAACCTTTCTGAATAGAGGATTTAATAACAGAAGAGTTTAAATATACCCAATGGGCAATCAGAATCCGTATATCGACGAACAGACAGCACAATGGCCAAAATAAAAAGTACAAAAGGACAAACAACGATCTACAAAGCATACATATAAAACTAAAGATCGAGTAACATGAGCCCCACTAAAACACGGGGATGAACTCAGGTGCTCCGGAAGGGTAAGCAGTATTTTGCAGTCTAACAATTGACAGTTAAACATAGAAATCAACGATCATTGTTCAGTATGGTTGTTCCTTGGAGATATATATATATATATATATATACATGTATATACAAAGTTACATGATATCGATATTATTATGAAAAGAAAGTGGTCAGTGTTGGTCAGCAAATCAACCAATATCAACACAATGAGCAACTACGTCCAGTGACAATACAGACAAACATATGCCATTCATTATTTTCTGCAATGTCTTTTAAATGGCACGATTTACGAACACTCTCAAGAAGAGTTGAAGATACCAAAGGGGGTAATCAGAATCCGTAAATCGAAGAGGAACAGACAACACAATGGCTAAGAAAAGTACAAAATGACAAACAACGATCTACAAAACATGCACATAAAACGAAAAATAGATTTACACGAACCCACTAAAACCCGGGGAGTGAATTCAGGGTATTGAATGTGACGATATCAATTTTAACATTGAAATATTACTCATTCTGAACGACGACTATTGCTATGATGTTTAACTACATATATGTTTTGGGATATGTTTATGGTGCTTAACGCCACTTTCAACTATATTTAAGGTATATCGTGGTGGTCAGTTTTATTGGTGGATGAAACTGGTATACCCAGATAAAACCATCGTACTGCTGCAAGTTATTATTGTGTATCAACCTGATTAGTTTACTTGTATTTCTAGATCTATCTTTATTGTAGAAATAATTTAAGTAATTGTGTTTATTATATTGTATCAGTCTGATCAGTTTATTTGTTTATCTAGGTCTGTGTTATTGTAGATATAATTAAGTAATTGTGTTTATTATATTGTATCAATCTGATCAGCTTACTTGTTTATCTAGGTCTATTTTTATTGTAGATGTAATTTGAATAATTATGTTTATTATATTGTATCAATCTGATCAGTTTACTTGTTTATCTAGGTCTATTTTTATTGTAGATATAATTTAAATAATTATGTTTAGTATATTGCATCTTGTTTTCAGATAAGTGTTCTGTTATATGTGGATTCTAATTATTTCGAAATGAAACTACATCCACCATTTGTAAACCTCAGTCTTGAAAGTTTATTATCAAAGACACCATCCTATGCAGAGGATGCGTATGGTAGAGAAATCCAAGTTAGTGGCCATCATCTGATAAAGTAAGTAACGTACCTGGTTATATGGGAGTTCTTTACTAATAAAATGAAAAGCATAAAATACCACAATATCGAGTTCCAGATTTACATTTCTTCAATACGCTAAAGGGACCATCGTGGACATGTTCGTATGGTAGTTGTATTTATCACCACTGATGTTGTGAGTTCGCATCTCGATCAGGGTGAGGTGTACACCATTTTGTAATAAAGCTTCACACACACATCAAACAAACAATCAATCAATAAGTTAATTACTATTGAAACTAAGGTTTTATTCCTCATACATAGGCACTATGATAGCATTGCTCCTAATGACTGTTAAATTATTTTGTTTTCCAGCCCCTCGACTCTGAACATACCTGATTAACGTCTATTCCAGAAATGCGTCGTGTAGACTAATTCTACGTTTTTATTTTAAAATTGTAGAAAAAAAACAAATTCAGTACATTTAAGACTCAAATGCATTCTGCTCACTTTCCTGACTTGGTACAGGCACTTCAATAAAAAGTGGCGGATGTAAGTTAGTTTTATAGGCCCAAGCCTAACTCATACATTTCATAACCTGTCTAATTCTATAATAGCAGGCACTTAAATCAATGAAAAGATATCAAATGGTGGACGGTTTGTCGTTTTGTATTTTACTTGTGTCGGTCGCTTTTTTTGTTGTTGAAATTTTGGTGATAAATTAATTTGTTTCTAACCAGATAATTTATTAACATTAGAGTTCGGACCCATTCGTTCAGGCACATCGCCAATTGGAGTGTCTTTGCAAACAATATATGCATTGTTCAGACGTGTATCATATCGAAGTTCTAGTGTGCGGGACCATCGTGGCCGTGATCGTATGGTTGTTGGATTTACAACAACTTATGCAATGAGTGCCTATCTCCACTGATGTTATGAGTTCGAATCTCGATCAGGACGAGGTGTACAACCTTATGTAATAAAGTGTTTCAGTGACTTGCGACAGATCGGTGGCTTTCCCGGGTCCTTCGGTTTCCTCCACCAATAAAATTGACCGCCACGATATAACTGAAATATTATTGAAAGTGGCGTTAAGCACTATCAAACAAACAACAAAAACAATATATAGTCCTCCTTGTGCACTTTATATACTGTCTCATACTCTGATCCCGTTCATTCCTTTTTAATGACATATCACCGGATTGTTAACAAGAGCAGCATGACGGGTGCTAACAGTAGAGCAGGAACTGCTTACCTCTCTAGAGCATATGGGCTCACATTGAAATTTTAGTTAGGTTCGTGTTGCTCAATCCTAAGTTTCCTTCATATTCTTTTGCCTATCATTGTTTATCTTTTTCCATTGCATTATCTGTTTCTTAAATATCAGCATATCTTCAATATTTCAACGACACAACTACCATTTGAAAGAAAATAAATAATAATGCAAAGGCTTTTGGTAACGCGTGACAAGACGAAAATTATACTGCCTTTACCACGAAGTTTAAGACTGTTGTCACTAAAACGTTGGCGAATTTTAATATCTTGTTACTGGAGGTAAAAATATAGTTAATACATACCGTTAAGTCGTTCAAAATTATATAATCTCTTCTTCAGCACGGATAACTTTGAATTTATTTGGTTGAATGATGCAGATACTCTTATGCATGCTGGAATGTATTACAACCCACTTGATACCAATTCTCCTAAATTTTCGTTCAGTAAGGATGGCGTCAGTTATACAGGTAAGTATATGATAATAATATAATACAGGTATTTCCCCATTAAATTTTATAGTACTTGTCTTTCTGATTCTCAAAATCTATCGTTTTTAGGGAGTTTTTTGCACTTCTAGTTTGATTTACAACGTTATTTCCGGTCTGTCAATTGCGTCATATGGAAACTGACTAAAAAAAACATGTATGGCTTCTAGAGACTGTTCTCACTTCCGGATCTTACCAATATCACTTCCGGACAGGAAAACAATACCATTTGATAATTCTGAGTATTCTGGTTTCAAATATATATGATTGCTATCCACTGTTTTGAATCAAAAGTAAGCGTCCGGTTCCATGACCTTTGGCATTGTTTGTAGTTTGGAGAGCGTGCACCTTACAGCTAAGGTGTCATACAGAGGATGCAAATCCATCATCTCATCAAAACTAACTTACTCTTTCCATACTGCAAGTCGAAATTGTCAACCTTACGTTACGATATCCGCATAAAACGATGATCGGTTCGTCTTTACCTCCAGTTGTTTGTAGGAGAGCTCATGTCTTATTTACGTTATTTGTGTTTGTTTAGTTCGTCTTTACCTCCAGTTGTTTGTAGGAGGGCTCATGTCTTATTTACGTTATTTGTGTTTGTTTGGCTCGTCTTTACCTCCAGTTGTTTGTAAGAGGACTCATGTCTTATTTACGTTATGTGTGTTTGTTAGGTTCGTCTTTACCTCCAGTTGTTTGTAGGAGGACTCATGTCTTATTTACGTTATCTGTGTTTGTTTAGGTCTTCTTTACCTCCATTTGTTTTAGGAGGACTCATGTCTTATTTACGTTATTTGTGTTTGTTTGCGCATAGTGGTGTCCAACAAATATTGCGTTTTGTTTTTGCTTTGTTTTTCTTCATCTTGTGTACCTTATGTTGCTAGTTTCTCTGGATTGTCTATTTTGATTGCCCCTTCGGTATTCTGTAACGTAATGTACCATCTTCACAAGCTTAAGTACATGCCTTATATCTATCCCTAGTTGCTCCTTACGAGACAAGGTGAGCTTCAACTATTGCAGCTATATTTTGATATTGCTAGACATAATACTGAGCGACTGGTGCTGCAGTGTATCAAATCCCGTCGAGGGAGAACAAAAACGAAATTGGCAGTTCAAGAATCTAATTCTAACACTGTTTTATCAAATTTTCAAACATATACATATATGTGTTTGTGACAAAAACGATTTGAATCTTACCAGAGGGGGTCACAGATTTCACTATCTTGCACCTTTTACGGTGTTTGGCTCTTTTTTTCACACCTTTCTACCGTGTAAATGCTTGTTTACTTTTTGTGTAGGTTGGCGCATTAATATGCGAACCGTATGCGGACCAAAATGACACGTAATAAAATAAAACAAGATTTTCATTTTACAACTTTAAAGATGTTCAAAATAATAAAGTAAACAAACTTGTGATATATTCTACAATAACAAAATCTTACACCTTTTACGAAGTTTGCCTCTGTTTCTCATCTCTTTCTATCGTGTTAATATTTGTTTATGGTGAGAAAATATAGAGTGCTCTCCCTTGTTAAGTAACTAACGTAAATAAAAAAAATGACCTCTCTTTGACCAAGTCAAATAATAACTTGCTTACAGGCATTTATCGCTGTTGTAGTAGCATTTATATTATTTATAAAATACATTATATTTTATTGTGTCATACATGGACGATTGCTCGGTGTTCGGTAATTTTGTTATTACCCTTACTTATATATATTTAAAATACTGTCAAGACACTATAAATCGACAATTTACTGCAACAATGCAAAACAATTTTGCGGGAAAAAACGGCGTGTAGCTTGTCTTACCCTGGAGCTGGGGTAAGATAGAAAAATCTTTTTCACCTAAATTAACGAACTACTTTATCCAAGGGGTGAGAAAATGTGTTGATGATAACGAAGCATAGTATTGACATTTCTGTTTACTACCATATAACTACAACTGGAGCACCTGCGTTCACTCCCGGTTTTTAGTGGGGTTCGTGTTACTCGATCTTTAATTTTATGTGTGTGTTTTGTAGATCGTTGTCTGTCCTTTTTTCTTTTTTACTTTTGGCCATTGTGTTGTCTGTTCCTCTTTTTCTTTGTGTAAGGGTTGATTCTCTACTAACATGTGGAAACTCTTGGCATGCTGTGGATAACGTGTTGATGATAACGTAATACAGTATTGATATTTCTGTTTACTACTATATCAGTTAACAACCCGATTACATAGTAAAAAAATGAAAAACAAAATAACACTCTGTCGGAATAGTTCCAAAATC
>MJUT01024464.1:329609-341193 GCA_002080005.1 Gigantidas platifrons
GTTCTTTTCTTTTTAGAGCAATGAATTCCACACCGTACAACCGCATTGTATCATTTTGATCAACTGCCGATTGATACGATCAAAATTGATTGTTTACAACAAGAGAAGTGGATCAGCAGGGTTAAAACATTCGATATGTTATGCCTTTTCTGTCAGAGTTATGCATTGATTTGTGCGTGCAAAGGATGATTGTATGTTTCTTTATGAAAACTATTATTTGTTTTCTTATATCATTGACATTTGGTGGACTTTTAACCACATTTTTAGAAATAATCATGTCAAAATTTAACGTTATGAACTTTCATCATTTATTTTACAAAAGTTCGTAGTTCACAAGTTATGATTCGACATCAGTATTAAAGCTTTATCCATTACCTCCATTCGGGTTCCTCCCGATAGTGCGACGGCCCATTAGTCCGACAGCCCAATAGTCCGACAACCCATTAGTTCGACAGCCCATTGGTCCGACAACCTATAAATTCAACAGGCATACCATGTCTCATTAATATCATTCAAGGCATTCCGACAGACCATGAGGGTGGTTCCGATATACATGTACCTATATAACTGAACGTCGTCCATACATGTCAACTCACACGTTTTTTTTTGCGGGTCACACCGGTCATAAATTTGCCAAAATGTGTCCTCTCACCCGAGATTTTTCAATCTCCCGACGGGTCCCGGGATTTCGGTAAATGACCCGTTTTCACCCGTCTTCTTGTCATGGATGGTATCCAGTTTTTAGAATGGAAATATATTGAAACAATTTCCCAATAATGCAAGTTGGTTAACCGGTTTGGCTATGAGACAAACGCAACCAATCAGTTAAACAGGAAATCGAAAATCTATGGACACATATGACAAATCCGTTACACATAAAACTAAAAAGAACAGACAACACGAACTCCAATACAAACTGGGAGTGACTTCAGGTGCTCCGGAAGAGTGGGCAAGACCTGCCTCGTTAACAACACCCGTTGTGTAACATGACGACACGAACATCGATATCGTTTTGACACGGATATATATATTAACCTAACTGCCATTAGCTCATTTGTTCACGACACAGGTACTTGGGGTCAACACCTCTCCTTTTTGCTCAAAGCGACACCATGGATTTTATCATTATTTTAATTTTCTCCCTTTTTCAACTGAAAATATGCGAAACTGGTCAAATTAGAGCTCTGATATTACATGTATATAGGATGGGGCTATTTCAAACAGTTATTAGTGGTTTAATATATTTTCAGATTTCAGACGCTATCAAATGTTAATCTCGACAAACCCTGTCCTTTTGAGAAACCTGCCATTTTAAACCCACTGTCTTGAGGGATCTAGCTAGCCTAATGAGGGGTTGAGCTAGGGTAACAAGGTGTCGAGCTCGCCTGACGTGGGATCAAACTCGTTTGACGCGATCGCTGGAAGAAAGCTGGCGAATGTGTTCAAGATCGATCCCCCGGGTGTTGAAATGGTTACGAGCTTCTTCGGTATTTCGACAGACGCGGGGGTCGAAATGGGCTTTCTAACGGACTTCTTTTCGACAGCTTGTGTATAAATTTCGACAGGACGCACCCGTAGTTAATCAGAGTCGACTGTTTTGCCAAGAAATCCCAAGTTCGATCCATGCTAAATTACAAATACAATGTGCAAGTGTAAAATTTTATGATTATCTCCTACACATGACCACAAAAGTGCCCACATTTGAGATAGGAGCTTCGCCATACGTAAGGAAATAAACCACACAAATTTATTTTGGTTCCAATCTGTTGAGAAATGATTGTGACTTGGATCAGCAGAGCAGTTGCCAAGTGAACAATGAAGCCTAATGGTAGCAACATTATATAGACGCACGTCCCATCGGTAAATGCAAGCATTTTCACATTTGCATTGAGATCAGAAATTTAAATTCGATGGATTGACCGCAGACCCCCTCTGGATCCGCTACTTTAAACCAAAAACAAGGATTGTTTACTTGCTAATTCAATAAACGAAACGGAACCGTAAAGTCTTTAAAGTGACGAGTAACAAACCGTTTCGTTTCGTTTTGTTCCTTGTAATAGTAGTCCCCATTCCTAAAAGGTAATTAAACATGCATGTACACATGTATGTACCACACGAGTGTACGCTTTTTCTATTTCCCAACCAACTGACATCCCGAAGACTTCCACAAAGACGGGGACTACTATTACAAGGAAAGAAACTAAACCAGAAAAGGAAACTAATACTAAAAATGGTAATACAATGTAGAATTTAGTCCCCCACCGTGACGAACTGTCAAGTCGGACTAAAGGGTTGTCGGACTAATGGGCTGTCGGACTAATAGGTTGTCGGACTAATGGGCCGTCGGACTACCGGACCCTCCCCCCTTCATTCTGATGTATGAAACATTATCCCAATTTCAATAGTGTTTGTGTAATTCACTCTTATTCAACGGCACGTGTGACAAAATGATCCGATCAATGTTCGATCCATGATACGTTCAAAAGCAGACTTTGTTTCAGTGATAATCGTTATATTCCTGACTTTGTACAGATATTTTCAATTGAAAATGGTGTAGTAAACCAAGTTTTACAGTGACAAATCGGGCCAATCGCCATCACGGCTATATTTGTTTGCCTCAATTCAATACAATTCATTTCAACCCCATGTTATCATATCTAAGCTCCAACCGAATGTAAAAGATTTACGTTAATGCACAAACAATTAATTGTTGACTGCCATAACTCATAAAATAAGTTTATGCCAATAAGGGTAATAACAAAATTACCGAACACACAGCAATCTTCCAAAGGGAAATTAAAAACTCATAAATCAATAAACAGACAAAATCAGTCAACAACCGGGAAACTGGAAAACCGCAATGGTCCTGACTTGGTACAGGAATTTCTAAAGAAATGGTGGATTCAATCAGATTTCACGGCGCCAACCTCTCGCTTCCATTATTCCAACTAAAAGTTTTTAATACATCAATAAGCGTTTGGAAATGGCAGTTTTGCCATCTTAATCGAATCACAAAATACAGCTTTTGATTATAGCATAATTTTAACGCTGCTTTTGACCGTATCATGAAGTGAAATACATCGGACATTGATCGGATCATTTTTGTCTTACATGCAGTTGAATAAGAGTGAATTACACAAAAACTGTCTGCTTTTCTTTGGTTTATGTAGCCATCAACTGGAACGCTTTCTTCTCTTTCTGTAAAGAAAGGGAGAATAATCATGAAGTGTCCGGTGCCATTATGATCCGAAAGTAGTCCGGTGCCAGAAATGACCAAATCATAAAGAATCCGTTACCTTCGTATTTAGTTGAGGTTTTTTTTCTGTTAAATTAATTGATGTTATAATTAGAAATAAGTCCCCATGTAAAGAAAATGTATTATGAATCAGCTATGTATATATATTTTTTAGAAATAAAGTGTAAATAAGTAACAAACTATCGATATGAAAAATACGAAGTCAACGGGTGTTGTTTTGTGCGCACTCTGTAGAATATATGAGAGGGATTTATAAAGCTGTAAAGGAAAAGCGGTCTGTCGGTAAACTCAGAAGTTCCGTGGAAGAGTTAGATTGTTTTAATTACCTTTCCTGTACCATAACTATCGTCTCATTCGCATTGTCATCCATTTCATGTTGAGAAAAAATCCGAAATGATCCGTTTCTTGGTACGAAAGAATCCGTTTCATCCAAAAGAATCCTTATGGCTATGCACCCTGTATATTTTACTATTTTAATATGACGTCCTTCAACCGCTTTGAGACCAAACCCGTGGTAAAAATAATATATACCTACACCCATTGTAATTTATGACGTCATCGACAATTTATAACGATATTTTACCAATTTTTACATATTAGAATCGAAATAATTCATGGAAGCCATATGTATATATTGTTTTTACCACGGGTAGGCCCTTTATGTGACGAAGTTTTACCCCGAGCGTTAGCGAGGGGTAAAAAGCTGACATTAAGGGCCTACCCGTGGTAAAAACAATATATACATATGGCTTCCATGAATTATTTCTTAAGCAATGTCCAAGTTTTGAATTATAATTAGGATTATCTCCCTTTGTTAGGACACAGTTTCACTATGATTTATCCTGCAATGACAGCATTTACCGACCAATATAGCCTGCCCAATATGTTTTTTGATATTGGTCAGTTAAAAATAGAAAAAATTTTTATATTTGGCAAACTCATCGGGGCACATTGGGGGATATTGTTTTCAAATACATACACAAAATTATTTCAAATACTTTTATCATCGTCCAGTAAACGTTTATTCACGATTTAAAATTGCAGGATAAATACAATACATGTGCACTGTCGAAGCATATAGGTAAATATGTGTATTCCGCGCGAAACGTGGGAAAAGGCTCGGCGAAGCCTCGCCTTTTCCCCCGTTTCTAAGCCTCATACACATATTACCTGTATGCTTCGACAGTGCACAAGTATCGTATATATACTGTCCTCTAAGATTATATTATACTGTCCAGATAAAGGACACAATATCATAGATAAGACAAAATTCCATGACAATATAATCATGAAATATTGTCCTGGAGGACATAATTTCATAGAACATAATTTTGCTTTACACATACATGCAGTCAATAATAAATAAATAAATAAATAAATAAATGTTTTCAATTCAGGTAGTTTAAAGGTTACACTATACTTGAGAATAAAGTGAAAATAAAATCCCTGAAAAGGAAATGAAGGTAAACTAGTATCCCTCAGATATAAATAGTTATAATCTTAGAAATAATCAGAATTATGTTCCACCCAGATGCAGACTGAGAACATCAGCAAGCTCATTTATTCCATCCACCGTTTCGCTTTGGAACAATCTAGACATATCAATAAGAAATTCCCCTACACTTTCTTCTTTTAAAAATAGAGTGAAAGTTGATATCAATAAAACCCCAAAGTATTATAATGAAGGCCCACGGAAATTAAATATATTACATACTAGACTTAGACACCAATGCAGCTCACTCAATGCCGATCTGTCAAAAGTACATATAATAAATAATTTTAAATGTAATTGCGGTGTTTCTTTTGAAGATGCCATACATTATTTTCTGGAATGTCCTTTATAACTGAACGAAAGAAGAACACTTCTTAGTAATTGCGACGATATTAGTATCAATATTGAAACTTTGCTCTTTGGGAACGACAAGTAAAGTTATGACGTCAACTCCAAAATATTTGGAAAAGTTCGAACTTTTATAAATCAATCAAAAAGATTTTAGGGCTATGTCAGCAATTTGTTTTCTTTTTTTCACTTTTTCACTTGTACTTCTTTCTTTCTTCTTATCTGTGTCAAAATTTTAAATGTCTATTGTTTGTGTTTTGTTTTGCTGTCATTAATTCATGTGTATATTTTGTAAGGAGATGACTTCATATAAGTTGGTATAACTGGCTGTCCAATCCTATTGTTTATGTACAATAAAATATTATTAAACTAAACCTAGAATAAAAATGACAAACAATGTTTGTCTCTCCACCTCGGGTTTAGAAAACATTATACGTAAAACCTGAAATTGAAAAGAAAGAAACACACCATCTTACCTGTAAGCCTTTATTTCGATAGTGTGCTAAATATTAAACCTGATATCAGTGTAAAATGTGTGTGACCTGTTTGTCCTCGATATTAAACCTTATAACGGAATAAGAAGTGTGTTACGTGTGCATGATAATATTTCAAATTATATTTTGATTACAAGCCGGTATAAATTTAAAAAATAGGTAAAGAGACCTCTTTGTTGGGAGAATGGGAATTAATGGTTAGTATGCATTTGGAAAATAACTCAACAATGTTGTTCCACAGCTTTTGTAGAAAAAGGGAAGTAACTCAAAAAGGAATGGTAACAATTCAAAATGTGATCCGGCTATCTTTAGAAAATTCATGTAATGGCAGTCTAATGTTTGCTGATGATCTACTTGTTCTTTCAGAGTCCAAAGAAGGTCTTCAAGAAAGTCTGAAAAAATTTTCATTATACTGTAAGGAATGGCAACTAACAGTAAATTGCAATAAATCTAAGACTATGATTTTTGGTAAAAATTTAAAGAACATATATAATACTAAATTTAGCTTTAGAAACACCTATTTAGAAAACGTCAGTGAATTTAAATTTCATGGAAATGTTATAACACAGAATGGAAATTTTGTTTCTTGTGCTGAAGCTCTGTCAAAAAAGGCACTTAAGGTCATGTATTCTATTAAAAGCTATACGAGCAGTCTAAATGAATTACCTGTAAATGTTTCTACACATGTCTTTGATTCTCTTGTACGTCCTATTCTAACATATAACTATGAAATATGGAATATGGATGTTTATAAACCATACTTCAATGCTACTGAAAGGGCTATGAAGAACAACTTTAATGTAGATCAAATGCAATTTATAGAAAAAAAACAAGATACATAATAAGTTCTGTAAATTTATTCTTGGAATCAAAAAATGTTCAAGCAATTTTTTCAGCCAGATATGAGTTGGGAAGATACCCAATAGATAATTTCTTAAAGACTCAATCTTTACTCTATGAAGATATATTACTTGCAGTTGATACACCTGAAACTTTTAAAAAAAAATCACTTTCTAAGTCTCTCCATGAGAAAGGAATTTTTTTCTTGGTACTCATATATTAACCATGTAAGAACTGAAAATAAAATGGACCTTGGAAATCAAGATATGAAAAAGAATTCTTGTAAAAAATATTACAAAAATATACTAAATAAAGACTATGAAGAAATATTTTATAAAAAATTAAAATCGATAGATAATAACAGTAAACTCTTTCTATTCAAAGCATTGAAGTCTGAAAATAAGTCGGAATTTTACTTGAAATATCCAGATTTTGAATTAAGAAGATTAATTTGTAAATTTAGACTACGTGACCACTATCTGGCAATTGAAACGAGCGATATCAGAAAATACTTCGGCATTTATGAACGTGCAATAAATGTGAAACTCTTGATGACGAAAACCATTTCTTTTTTTAATTGTAAGCTAAATGAACATCAAGCATGTGAACTATTTAGGCTCCTTCATTAAACAGTCATTGGAACTGAGGACAGGGGGCATCTGGTTCCATTTGTTATATTGTGTATTGAATTTGTTTATATGTTGTACATTGTATGTTTATGTATTGTTGACTATTCAATGTAGCCATTGACCCTGATTAGGGTGGAAATTGTGCTTAATAAAGTTATTATTATAAAAACAAATTAATTTTAGGGTGTCGGCCCAATATTCCGAAGGCACAATAGACCGAAACCCCAAATAGTCCGAATGCCCGATATGCCGCTTTATTTTGTTTATGTGAAACAGCATAACAGTGGTAGATTTAGAGTTTTCCTCACATCCTTTTTTGTACAAGTATAAAGGGGGTGGGAGGGGGGGGGGAGTAGGTGGGTGCAAAATCTTGGCCAAAATAGCCTAATAATAGATACATGCTCAATAGGGCATATTCATATGTATTAAGAGTGTTATTTCAGTACCTCGAAAGAGTTTGAATTATTTGTTTGTTAAAGAATTTCGTCGAGATTGAGTTCTAATATTCCATTTTCCGATTGAGAAAGTTCGTCTAGAAATATGTTACTATTTATAGCTTGGGTTATTTACACACAGATCGATATTTGTTGGAACTTGATGTTTCCTGAATCAACCACATCAATTTCATGACGGGACACTGTTCATAGACATCCCATATGAGAGTGGGTACAGTCGGTACATTGTTCCAGGACTCGGAGAGCCAAGAAGGGGCATGCGAATCTCTAAAGAGTCCATAGCCTTAGTCATAGACGTTTTATTTCGATGCATGATTATTTTTTTGTAATTTCAACTATTTTTAGTTAATTTTGAAAACTTATTATGTAAAATGCACTTATACTTCTGAATTATGTTTGTCACTGCATTGTATACAGTGTATGTTATCTTGACATTTTACTGCGCGGGAAATAAAGCATTTATGAAAGTTGACCAGTGGTTTCAAATCCTATATTTTGAGAAAAGTCTCAACCTGTCCCAGGGTCCCAAACAGTATTGTTCGGCCTTGCAAATTTCTCTTGGAGACCCTGTTCATAGATTGGATCTAGCATTGTCTCACATAGCAATAGGAGGTTCCTGGTGAACAATACTTTTATTGCGGCCACTTTTATGTTCCGTTTTCAATCCTATTTCTAACGTTCTTCATTTTATGTAAGCAAACAATGAATCATCGGAAAAGTAAAGTATTAAGAAAAAGTATAAATCTACCACGGTTATACTTTTTCACATCAACAAAATAAAGTAGCATATCGAGTCTTTGTGATATTGGGTCGACACTCTTAAATCGGGGGTGAACTCAGGTTAAGAGAATATTATGGAAATATTTTGTTGCCATTCCTTTTTGAGTTACTTCCCTTATGCTACAAACGTTTTTTAATTAATTTGAGTTAGGTCTCTTTTATAATACCTAATTGTATTATTCATACAGACTTGTCACATCAACAGATAGTTTGAAGTAATTATCACACACATGCCACTCACATTTTATTCTGCTATCGGGTTTAATATCTAGGACAAACAGATCACACACATATTATACAAATTGGATATCGGGTTTAATATTTAGCACACATTCGTAATAAAGGCTTACAAGGTAAGATGGTTTGTTTCTCTATTTTAGTTTATGCGTAGAATGTTTGCCAAACCTGAGGTTTAGACATAAAGATTATTTTGCCAATTTTAATCTAGGGATAATAGTGTGCCTTTGTTTTTTGTTTTTTGTTTTTTGTTTTAATTTCCAACTATCTATTCAGCAGGGGGTCGTTGTGAGCGTGATCGTATGGTAATTGGATTCACAACTACCTATGCAATCAGTGTCTATCACCACTAATGTTGTGACTTCGAATCTATATCAGGGCGAGATGTACAACATTAAGTGATAAAGTTTGTCAGTGACTTGTGATAGGTCGATGGTTTTCTCCGGGTCCTCCGGTTTCCTCCACCAATAAAACTGACCACCACGATATAACTGAAATATTGTTGAAAGTGGCGTTAAACACAATGAAGCAAACAAACAAACAAGCAAGCAAACAAACAAACAAAATCTATTCAGCATTGTGAATAATCTGGTTTTAACTGGAGCAGATAAGCAGCATGACAAGACAAGATATATACGGTTAACATATCTCTGCACAATTGCACCATTTAGGTGATGCATCTTGTCATCGATATCAATAACAAAAAGTTAAACATTTATGATATTATAACTAAACATGTAATCAAGTTAATCAATATACAAAAATATCTTTCTGTTATTGTACTTTTGTTGTTGTTGTTGTTGTATTTCTATTGCTTCAGTCCTATTAAAGTTGTGTACAGCTAATAAATAAAGTTATATTTAGATATATTGATGACAAACAACCTTATATTATGATGTATTAATAAAATCAATTAAAACATGCAAAATAAATATCCAATTATACTCCAAGATGCATGTATATGCCTTTGTGATGCTGTGCTACCCATTTGGCCAATATATATAGTTGGTTGTGTGTAGTACATGATTAATATTGTGAATGTGTATTATCTATTTGATCCAGGGCCATCTTAACAGCATAATATGCCCCGGGCAAAGCAGTGCACTGGGGCCCCTACCTGCACAACCAAACCATTTGCAGGAATAAAATGTAAAAAGTCGATAAAATTAAACATATATTTATTGTATTGGTACTTCCAACAAATTCAGTGTTTAAACATTGAAAACATGCTCTACACAACATACATATAATAGCATTGGGACCATATGCTCGTCCCAACTACACAGTGTGCCCATGCGTGAAGATGACACTGATTTGACCTGTACACTATTGCTGTTTGTGGTACAGCTTGCCTTTGTTATGTTGGACTACGCAATATAACAGTATATTACTAATCTGATATCATTCTTAAAGTTTGATTGGTAGATACCAAATCACATGATATACTGTATAAACAAAGGTTGCACTGTCAACGATTTTTGTAATATAGAAAATAGCAGATTGCACGGCCATACAGCACGTTACAAAAATGAACATACATTTTCCCAAAATGTTTATAATATAGAAAATAGCACGTTACTATAAATAGAAATCAATTTTCCCATAATCCACAAAGAAAATGCAGTGATATAATATACAGAAATCAAAAGTTACAGCATTTAACACATATTTTTAATTCCTGCTAAATTTTCTTTATATTAGTCAATAATGTGGATTAATAATATAACAATTGTAGCTTTTGTATGAGGTCGATACGTGGTTTATATCGACTAACAGAAGTATATCGACCGCGGTTTGGTCGATATAACCACGTATCGACTTCATACAAAAGCTATAATTGTATAATAATATTCTTCAACTCACAATATCACATTGAAGTATGCTATGGTTTTTAATTTTCAGAAATGACCACCTATACAATTGCTAAAGATAGGAATGACTTTGCTGAAGTTACCGCTCACGGAATACCTTATAACTTCGACGATAGATTGGGTAAGTCTAGAACCGTATAGATACTATATGAGAAACACAAACATTGATACTATATGACATACTGGGCAAGTCTAGAGACTACATATATACATAGATAACTTCCGTTTGTCCTAATTATAATCCGGTCCTTTCTTCATTCATGACGTATTACTGGGTTTATAACAAGAGAAATACGACGGGCACCACTAGTGAAGAAGGTTCAACCCCTGTTTTGGATGGTGTTTGTGTTGCTTGTGTTCTCTTTGCAGTGATTGTCCTTTTGTCCTTTTCTCGTTTGGTTTAGAACCTCTGCAAGGCACATGTTCGGTTTGTCGTAATCATTTCCCGGTCCAATCGTCATTCGTGGCTGATAACAAGTGTAATACGACGGGTGAAAACAAAAACTGGGTGCCCTTCTGGATCACATGGGTTCAAGCCAGGTACTCAATGGGTTCGTGTTCCTCAATCATTAGTTTTCGTTGCAGTGTTTGTCCTTTTGTCCTTTTCATTTGGTCATTGTATTATCCGTCGTCCTACGATTTACAGCTTCTGATTACCCCTTTGGTATCTTAGATTTACAGCTTCTGATTATCCCTTTGTTATCTTAGATTTACAGCTTCTGATTACCCCTTTGGTATCTTAGATTTACAGCTTCTGATTACCCCTTTGGTATCTTAGATTTACAGCTTCTGATTACCGCTTTAGTATCTTAGATTTACAGCTTCTGATTACCCCTTTGGTATCTTAGATTTACAGCTTCTGATTACCCCTTTGGTATCTTAGATTTACAGCTTCTGATTACCCCTTTGGTATCTTAGATTTACAGCTTCTGATTACCCCTTTGGTATCTTATATTTACAGCTTCTGATTACCCCTTTGGTATCTTAGATTTACAGCTTCTGATTACTCCTTTGGTATCTTAGATTTACAGCTTCTGATTAACCCTTTGGTATCTTAGATTTACAGCTTCTGATTACCCCTTTGGTATCTTAGATTTACAGCTTCTGATTACCCCTTTGGTATTTTTGATTTACATCTTCAGATTACCCTTTTGGTATCTTAGATTTACAGCTTCTGATTAC
>MJUT01024464.1:361456-374276 GCA_002080005.1 Gigantidas platifrons
AAAACGACAAATAAATCATTTATGATACAAAAATTATTTGTTCAGCCTACTTTAATAATGGCTGCAATTTTTCAAACCTCTGGACCCCCATGATGCACTGCCTTTGTTTCTGCTGCGGCACAGAGCTGTCCCCAAGACCCTTAATAAAAACAACTAGATTAATCAAAACAACTAGATTTGATTTCAAAACAAACAACAATAAAATGTGAATGTGTATTTGGTTAAAGGTTTAGTTTATTTAACGCACTTTCAACAATATTTCAGCTATATCGTGGCAATCAGTTTTATTGGTGCAGGAAACCGGAGGACCCGGAGAAGACCACTGACCTGTCGCAAGTCACTGACAAACTTCATCACATAATGTTGTATCGAGTACACCTCACCATGAACTGGGTTCGAACTCACAACTTTAGTGGTGATAGGCACTGATTGCACAGGTTGTAGTAAATCCAACTACCATGCGGTTACCACCATGATGGCCCCCAAATGTGAATGTGTTTCTGATTAAATGTTTGTCTCTTCTTGTAGAATGTATGCTGGAAATTTACCTGCGTTGATTGTTTCTGATGTAGACCTCATCAAACAGATATGTATCAAAGATTTCTCCAAATTTCCAAACAGAATGGTATATATACAAAGCCATTTTAATTTATTTGTTTTGGAATAAAAACGTATATATCACATTTAGTGCACACGACGCGTTTCTAGAATAACCTTCATCAGGTACGTTACTGGAATAACCTTCATCAGGTACGTTACTGGAATAACCTTCATCAGGTACGTTACTGGAATAACCTTCATCAGGTACGTTACTGGAATAACCTTCATCAGGTACGTTACTGGAATAACCTTCATCAGGTATGCTCAAAGCCAACATAATATTTGAAAGCCAAATAAGTTGAAAAATATTTGGGAGAATGAAAACCAAATGGCCTAAGCAGAACAGCCAAAACTGACTAAGGTCAAATTTGCTTGGAAATTATGATAGTATATGAAACTGGCTTCATCGTGATCTAAATATAAGTTGGATACGGTATAACAGAACACCGTTTTCGGAACGTTTGAAGGTACCAAAGGGGAGTAAACAGAATCCGTAAATGGAAGGATGGACTATATAATACCAAAAGGGGAGTAAACGGAATCCGTAAATCGCAGGACGGACTATATAATACAAAAAGGGGAGTAAACAGAAACCGTAAATCGACGGACGGACTATATAATACCAAAGGGGGTAAACAGAAGCCGTAAATCGAAGGACGGACTATATAATACCAAAGGGGGTAAACAGAAGCCGTAAATCGAAGGACGGACTATATAATACCAAAGGGGGGTAAACAGAAGCCGTAAATCGACGGACGGACTATATAATACCAAAGGGGAGTAAACAGAAGCCGTAAATCGTAGGACGGACCATATAATACCAAAGGGGAGTAAACAGAAGCCGTAAATCGTAGGACGGACTATATAATACCAAAGGGGAGTAAACAGAAGCCGTAAATCGAAGGACGGACTATATAATACCAAAAGGGTAACAAAGAGACTTAAATCAATGGAAGAAGAACAGTCAATACAATGGTCAAAAGAAAAAAGGACGAAAGGTCAAACAGTGACCTACAAAACACTATGCAGAAAACCAAACCAACCAATAGCTGGGATGAACGCATGTTCTAGGGAAGGGTAAACCGTTTCTGCTCCACTACAGACACCAGTCGTGGTAATGTCTAGATTTCTTGATTTCAGGAAAGGTATGACAATTATTCGATATGACGGTCGTATTAGAACATAACTAGCTGACTATTATTATTTAAGAAATGCGACAATTAAACTTCTTTTGATATGAATACATAAAATGGTGCGAAACATCCATAATCCCAAACATTGTATATTACTAAAATCTCAAACATTTTGCAATGTAACAACTATTGTAAGATTTAGTGGGGTTCGTGTTACTCGATCTTTATTTTTATATGTGTGTTTTATAGATCGTTGTTTATCCTTTGTACTTTTTTCTTTTGGTCATTGTGTTGTCTGTTCTTCTTCGATATACGGATTCTTATTACCCCTTTGGTATCTTCAAACTCTTCTTAGCTAATGGCAGAATAGTTTGAGGAAGTCAAAAGGGTAATCAGAAGCCATCAATCAAAGGAATACAGACAATGTAATGGTAGCAAAAACTGACAGACAAACAAACAATGGTCCACAAAAACAAAACACTAGACATATAGCTATAACTTGTACAACTCGATATCCACTAAAGCCATAATAAACTCATGACATATCACCGGGTTTGTAACTAGATTAACACGACGGGTGTCACTAGTGGAACAGGAACTGCCTACCCTTCCGGAGCACCTTTTGAGTTCACCCACGGTTTTTAGTGGGGTTCGTGTTACTCGATCTTTAGTTTTATATGTATGATTTGTAGATCGTTGTTTGTCCTTTATACATTTGTTTTGGCGATTGTGTTGTCTTCTTCGATTTACCGATTCTGATTACCCCTTTGGTATCTTTAAACTCTTAAACCGTTATGAAATATCTGTGTCACAAATGACCACGGATATGTTCCACTTGTCGTAAACACTTCCCGGTCCTTTCCTTATTCACGACTTTTTACCGGGTTTGTAACTAGATTAACACAACGGGTACTACTAGTGGAGCAGGAGCTGCCTTCCCTTCCGAAGCACCTTAGTTCACCCCAGGTTTTTAGTGGGGTTCGTGTTACTCGATCTTTAGTTTTATATGTATGTTTTATAGATTGTTGTTTGTCCTTTTGTACTTTTTCTTTTGGCCAATGTGTTGTCTGTTCTTCTATATACGGATTCTTCAAACTCTTCTTGCTCCAAAATAGAAGCAGTTACTGCTCCACAAATTGTACCCGTTGGGTAATTGTAGAACGACACAATCATCATCTGACATGAAAATATTGTTGCACAAGTATGCACAAATGAATAATGCAAATCACATAAACAAATGGAAAACATAAATGGGAATAAAGACGACCCGAACATCAGTAGATGATACAAAACATACCCCAAGCAGAGTGTGAAGATAACAAAGAGGTAATCAGAATACGTATATCAATGAAGAACAGATAACACAACGGCCAAAAGAAAAAGGACTGAAGAACAAACAATGATAGTCTACATAGTAAAACACACAAAGACTCGTTATTCGCATTTGATGTTATTATAGAGCAGAACACACAGAAAGCCTTGTAAATCAAATAGTTTATAACAAGATGCGCATGTTAAGAAGGGAGAAATAGGGTCACATTAACCGAGTTAACATTCCCACATTTGTGTTCATATCCCAAGGCAGAACCTGGATTTCCAACGTTATATGTTGTGGTCCTAATTTTTCTGTCTTCAGTCAGTTAAAGCAGAATTTGCTGTAGTGCCTACCGACAATATTTGTGGGCGGAGCTTATCATCAGATCACCTCGTTGATATGAACAGCATATTTATGAAACTGTATGTCACATGACCAACGTGACCTAAAGGTCACATACCTCAGAATTTGTTTTTTCGAAGTGATTTTTGTAGTTTTGAGACTGATGAAGAATATTATTTTTAATAAGACCGAACCACGCCTGTCAAATATTTTGCTCCAAAAGTAATTGTGAAACTATGTATCATTGATTTTTCCTCCTCGAGATAACCGTGGTCAAAATAATGAACAATCTGAATGTTTGCTCCGCCCACAGCTATTTATAACCGCGTCCCCAGTTTAAAGATGGTTATTCCTTTTGTTGATCTTGTTAGAATTATTGACAATCACTGTTTAAAAATGTCTTTTCATAATTTACGCTCCCTTCTGTAATCTTCGTCAAATCAATTTGTTATTTGTGATTCATTTTTATTTTATGAATTAAACAGCCTGCATATAGTAGCAACGATCCAATGATGAAGGGAGCTATGTCTATAGCACGGGACGAACACTGGAAATTTATAAGAACCACTATATCACCGACATTTACATCCGGGAAAATGAGACAGGCAAGTATTTTCATGTACTGGTACCAGGAAAATGGGACAGGCAATTATGTACATGTACTGGTATCAGGAAAATGCGACAGGCAAGTATTATCATGTACAGGTAACAGGAAAATGAGACAGGCAAGTATTTTCATGTACTGGTATCATGAAATTGAGACAGGCAAGTATTTTCATGTACTGGTATCAGGAAAATGGGACAGACAAGTATTTACATGTTCTGGTATCAGGAAAATGATACAGGCAAGTATTTTCATGTACTGGTATCAGGAAAATGAGACAGGCAAATATTTTCATGTACTGGTACCAGGAAAATGGGACAGGCAATTATGTACATGTACTGGTATCAGGAAAATGGGACAGGCAAGTATTTTCATTTACTGGTATCAGGAAAATAAGACAGGCAAGTATTTTCTTGTACTGGTATCAGAAAATTGAGACAGGCAAGTATTTTCATGTACTGGTATCAGGAAAATGTGACAGACAAGTATTTACATGTTCTGGTATCAGGAAATTGAGACAGGCAAGTATTTTCATGTACTGGTATCAGGAAAATGAGACAGGCAAGTATTTTCGTGTATAGGTATCAGTAAAATTAGACAGGCAAGTATTAACATGTATTGGTATCAGGAAAATGAGACAGGCAAGTATTTTCATGTACTGGTATCAGGAAAATGAGACAGGCAAGTATTTTCATGTACTGGTATCAAGAAAATTGGACAGCCAAATATATGTACATGTAATGGTATAAGGAAAATGAGACAGGCAAGTATTTTCATGTACTGTTATCAGGAAAATGGGACAGGCAAGTATTTTCATGTACTGGTATCAGGCAAATGAGACAGGCAGGTATTGTCATGTACTGGTATCAGGAAAATGAGACAGGCAAGTATTTTCATGTACTGGTATCAAGAAAATGGGACAGGCAAATATATGTACATGTAATGGTATCAGGAAAATGAGACAGGCAAGTATTTTCGTGTATTGGTATCAGGAAAATGAGACAGGCAAGTATTTATATGTATTGATACCAAGAAGATGGGACAGGCAAGTATTTACATGTACTGGTACCCGGACGGAATAAAGCACATCGATGACTTCGTTCGGTCTGTTTAAGGTTTTTCATTGCAAATATAACACAATCGGACACAATTTCACAGGACACTATTATGTCTTACACATGAACCCAGGTCCTCTCACAGAGTTACCACTCTTGTTTTAGGGGCTATAATATTTTAACACATGTTGTAGATGGTACCACTGCTTCAGAAATGCATGGATGATTATATCAACAAACTGAAAAAAGACTCAGCAAATGGAGAAGTAATAGACGTATGCAAGTAAGAAAATTAATCATATGATAGTAAATATTAAAATGACTTTGAAATTATTTGGTTTTGCAATCTCTTAGTGGTCATAATCGTATGATAGTTGTATTTATTATATATTATTTAGAAATTCCTCATTTATGTTATAGTTAGAGTATATTAAATGAAATTTTAATGGTTAAGAAATAAAATTTCACTTAATATAATCTAACTGACTTAGAATGTAGCCTACTTTTTCATTGGTTCGATGTTCCAGATATTTCTTACGTCACACCCTAGACGTCTTGTGGAAAGTGCGCGGCACTGATTTTATCATGGCATGAATATGTTTAATACACGTATTTAAGGGGAAACAATAAATTTAGTGAAATTCAACTTTGTGGAAAAAGGGGGGTCAACCGGAAAAAGGGGTTTCCAGACGTCGAGTGCCTGTGAATGGAGGACGTGTTGAATGACGAAAGCGGAAATATATCTTTGTCTCAACTACTTGACATCCCCATACAACAGCTCATACTTGAAGAGGTTCAACACAATAACAAGTTTTCAGTCCCTATTATGTCGTACGGTGAGTTACAAAATAAAAAAAATTGTGATCGTAAAAGGTGATAAACAAATGGACATGGAAATTTAAATTTTCTTAATGGATTTTGTTCATTATTTTTTTTCATGTTTAATGCTTGGTAAAGTTCACTGAATATTGTTTTGATCACCAAATATTTGTAATACTAAAGTTGTCTCGAAAGTACATAATGTTTTGCCTTTTCCTACGATTTTCCTAGTGGATTGTCAAACTGTTCCGACGGTGTGGTATTTCTTGTTTTTTTTAAATTTATTCTAGATATTGTGGTTCTTATTCAATGGACGTCATAGCCAGCACAGCATTTGGAATGGACGTTGATGCACAGAACAACCCCGATAATGCGTTTATCAAGCATGCTAAGAAGGCCGTCGATAGACAGTTAACCAATCCATTAATTATGCTAATTAGTAAGTAATATAACAAAGGGGAGACAACACAAATTCAGTGTCATTCCACAACAAAGGGGAGACAACACAAATTCAATGGTATTCCACAACAAAGGGGAGACAGCACACATTCAGTGTTATTCCACAACAAAGGGGATACAACACAAATTCAGTGTTATTCCACAACAAAGGGGAGACAACACAAATTCAGTGTTATTCCACAACAAAGGGGAGACAACACAAATTCAGTTTTATTCCACAACAAAGGGGAGACAAAACAAATTCAGTGTTATTCCACAACAAAGGGGAGACAACACAAATTCAGTGTTATTCCACAACAAAGGGGATATAACACAAATTCAGTGTTTTTCCACATAGACATTGGTTTGTTTCTTTGCTTGTTTGTTTGATGGTGTTTAACGCCACTTTCAACAATATTTCAGTTATATCGTGGCCGTCAGGTTTATTGGTGGAGGAAACCAGAGAACCCAGAGAAAACCACCGACCTGTCACATGTCACTGACAGCATTGGCATTGGATTTCACTCACTCACTCGGTAATATTCAATTCAAGTAACTTAATTATATATGTATTCTCATATCCCACGACCACCATCGATTTCTTTATAACGAGTGAGTGATTGTTGTTTAGCGCCAACTCAGCAATTTTTCAGGTATATCATGGCGAGATAAAGTTAATTTTTAATGAGATGATGATGAGTTCCGCCTTGTTCTAGACCAACACACTGAGTTATATTTTTTATATTGCTAGCTCACTGAAACAACAGTCCGCGGATAGACATGTCTCTCCACTCGGACAGATTATTCTGATTCCGAGAAGATTGGAATCCCATTAACTGGTTTAACACCAGTAACATTTTTGTTCATATGCCCCAGGCCAGGATATAGACTCACATTGCCGTATTTCATGGGGGAGAGGTTGTTATTCGTTTTTTTATAGGAGAATTGTCGAACCATCGCTATTTAAACTATTTTTACCATAAGTATTTTCAAAGACATTAACATAGTTTTCAAAATTACAATGTTGTAGCAACTTGTGAATTTTCTATAAAATTGCCGTCCGCTTTTACAAGGTTCAATATCTACAAATTATGAGAAAATTATGCTCAAATTCATTGTTCCTTTCCATAGCTTTTTTTTGCTTAGTTGATCCGGTGCCATTTTACTCGTCGCAAGGGAAATAACTCTTATAAGAAAGTGTAATTTTAGAATCAAATCCCGAATGTACAAAATGTCTATTGTTTCAACATGTTTCCTTTTATATTTCCAGTACTGTTTCCATTTATACGACGCTTTCTTCCTTACTTAAAAATGACCATGGTTGATAGAAGTGTTGCTACGTTCTTTAATGCGGCTGTTAACAGTGTTATTGAAGAGAGACAAACTGATAAAAAGGTACCTTTTGAATCAGTATTGTAATATAAGTATTATCTATTCATGTCTAGAAGAAAAATACACAGATACCACAGGGCCAATCAAAATCCGTAACTCGTAGAAAAAGCAAAAGAATAAAATAAAGAGGGACAAAAAAAATCACCAATGATCTACAGCTCTTGAGAGCTTATGTTGTGCTGTTAAAAATGTACCGACTTTAAATAAAACTTTTTGACTTTTTTGATTTTGATTACAAAATACTACACAGAGAACGATATATAAGGCAATATGAATCCAGGGGGTGAACGGAGGTTCTCTGGAAATGTAAATAGTTCCTGTCCCACTGTAATTCATAGAATGGTATTGGATTAAGATCTAGTATGGAATTACAGAGATGTGATATTGGAGATATCATCATAAATACAGAGGCGCCATTGAATCCATACAACCACACTTGGTGCACCTTGATGAACTACCCGTCCAGCAGTTTCCAGCTAAGTTTGAGCAAAGAAAAGTTCCGTAGCCTCTGACAGAACTCGTTTATTTACATTTTGACAATTATAAATACATTTGTTTGTATACAATTTCTGATAATAGAAATTAGGTATTACAAATCAGCATGCTATAATGAGGACATGGATATATTATGGTTTTAAATATAAAAACAGATATATTGATTTATGATTCCAATAAATATCGTCTGACGTCAGTGATTGATAGAATGCTTATTAATATTATTTTGAGGTATCCATGATTCTTGATTCCAACACTAGCACTATAGTATAGTTGATTTGCTTTGCGAGAATGCATTTCTCAGATCAATATCGCTTTGAAGATGAAGATATACGACGAGAAGTCTATTTCGAGCTAAGGATTTAAGCGATGATATTCATGTCGAGGATTTGGTAAGGTGACTTCGGTGACATCATTGAAAAGTCACATTAGAAAACAGCGATATTATGTTAATTTCATGCTAGTTTCTTGATAATAAATATCATCGCATGTAGAGGATCAACGGGGGGAATATACAAATTATTGATACGAAGGATATATTTATTTCAGCTTTTATGTATTGTAGGACATCACGGCTAGCTAAAAATAGTATTATTATGTCCCCCAAGCGAAGTTTGGGGAGACATATTGTGTTGGCTCCGTTTCTTATTCTTCTTCTTCTTCTTTCTTTCTTCCGCCAAAAGTTTGTCCGACACATTTCTCGGGGACTACTGAACGGAAGTCAATGAAACTTCAAAGGCATGTTAAGCACTATGATTAGATGTGCAGACTACTTTCGGAATTTTCAAAATGGCCGCCGTTGCTATGGAAACCACAAAAAACACGAAAAATTTAAAGTGCTCGTAATTGGATGAAACTTTCCGGAAATTTTGTCTAACATGTGTACACATAATTTTGATGCTTAGAAATTTCAGAATGGCCGCCGTTGCCACAAAAAACGTGAACAATTTAAAGTGCTCGGAATTGGATGAAACTTAATAGAAATGGTGAATGGCATGTGTATGAATGGTCAGACTTGGAAATTTCAAAATGCCTGTCGTTGCCATGGAAACCGAAAAAACACTCAATTTAACACAAAGGTGAATAACAACCTTTTGAGGCTTAGAAATTCCAAAATGGCCGCCTTTGCCACGGAAACCGCAAAAATACGTGAAAAATTTAAAGTGCTAGGAATTGGATGAAATTTCAAAATGCCTGCCGTTGCCACAGAAACCACAAAAATATTCAATTTAACAATGACCTCCATTGCCATGGAAACCACACAAAAAACGTGAAAAATTTAAAGTGCTTGGAATTGGATGAAATTTCAAAATGCCTACTGTTGCCATGGAAACCGCAAAAACACTCAATTTAACACAAAGGTGAATAACAACCTTTTGAAGCTTAGAAATTTCAAAATTGCCGCCGTTGCCATGGAAATTAGTTTTGAATTTAAAGCATGAATCATTTTCACTAAAGTCAATCACCAGCATCCTATAGTGTATGACAAACATCTCTTGCAATTGATTTCATGCTAATAATATAGTCTTCTAACATCTCCATTACTGATGTTGTAGATGATGGCAGACAATTGAAGCCTTTTTTTCCTTGCTTTGCTTACTAGTTTATTGTAGCACATTGTATGGTAATATAACAAGGAAGCCCTACTATAGACATGTTAGAGTCAAAAACTGGACTCTAATTATTTCTTGCTATGTTCTCACACTATTCTTCATTCATACCACTAGTACTTGTATTGTTCGTTTGGGGGACATTTGTAACGCTCTGTGTTACAGTAACCAATATTTATCATTTGTCTTTAAAATATAGTTGATGACTGACTTGACTTTTTGTGTTTAACGCCACTTTCAACAATATTTCAGCTATATCATGGCGACCGGTTTTAATAGTTGAAGAAGCCGAAGCACCCAAAGAGAACCACCAACCATGGGGCAGGCAACTGGTAAACTTTATCACTTGCGGCTGCGAGTGGAGTGCACCATTTTTGTAATTTACAAAGCCGGGCGCGAACCCACGCCGTATTGGTGATAGGCTTGTATGTTTTTTTTTATGTAATCCAACTACCTAACTCATTGAGCCTCCCGGGCCCCGTAATATTGTTGAAAGTGGCACTAACACTAACATAATGGTTTTAGGTTCGACAGGATCTGATGGGATTATTATTAAATGCACATAAGGACACAGAAAAGACAGATGAGCCCGAGGAATCTATAGAACTAAAATCTAGTAACAAGATGGAATACAAAAAGAGACGTATGTTATAATTATATATTAAGTTTTACCTTAGTAAATCAAGGAGGCCGTCGTTGTCGTATGGTAGTTGGATTTACCTCTACCTGTGCAATAAGTGCCTATCACCACTACAATTGTGAGTTCGAACCCCGCTCATGGAGAGGTGTACTCGATACTACATTATGTGATAAAGTTTGTCAGTGACTTGTGACAGGTCGGTGGTTTCTCCGAGTACTCCGGTTTCCTCCACCAATACAAATGACCGCCATGATATAGCTGAAATATTGTTGAAAGTGGTGTTAAGAACCATAGGCCAACCAAGCGAAACCAAACCAAAGCAAACCTATCAATGAAGGTTACAATTAAAGTGAGACATCATTGATGGAGTAATGGTTAGCGTGCTCGTCTGGATTGCAGCAGATCGTAGGTTCCAGTCACGGTCGGGTCAAGAGAAAGATTGCAAAATTGGTATGTCCTGCTTTTCCATTAAGCACGCAGCATTAAGAAGAAAGAGCAAATACCTGTTGGCTCAGAATCAGGACAATGTGTCAGAGTGGAGCGACATATCTACCCACAGATTGTTGTTTCATGGAGCTAGCACTGTAAAGATCTAAGTAATCTTATTGGTCTAGAACAAAGCGGACATCATCATCATTTCATGGACTTTAACTTGTTCTGGTCATCATCTGCTGAATAATTGCTCATTATTCGTTAAACAGCAATCACTCACTCATCCTGTTATTAAAGTCTTCTCCAATGAAATTCATATACCCTATCCTCTTTCAAAACTTCGATAAAGTAAATAATGAATATAATGCAATTTTGGTTTCACCACTCCCCTCCCCCTAAGAAAACAACTAGATATTAAGTAATACGAACCCCTTTAAATCCGGACTGAACTATATTGCTCCTGAAGGGTAAGAAGTTCCAGCTCTACTAGTTCCACCCCTCATGATACAAATCAGGTGATAAGTCATGAATGAGGAAAAGACGAAATTGTGAATACGACAAATGGAACAACTACAATTATGAAAATTCTGGATGTATCCAGGCAACCATCTTTGTAGACAGGTTGATAATATATTGAGAAAGTACTTTTATTCGTTGGCATCAATTGTCGTGGTATTTACAAAATACATTGATCCATGGCTTCTTGAATTCGTGGTTTCAAACATTACAGACAACAATGAATGGTAAAATTGTATTTCGTTGGATTTTAATTTTCGTGATTTAAGCAAACCACGAAATCCACGAAAATCGGAACGCCACGATTAATAATGATTACACAGTAAATTACATTTTACTTGCAGCATTGACGAATCAGGAAATTCTAGCCAATGCCTTCATATTTTTCCTGGCTGGATATGAGACGACAGCGAATGTCTTATCCTTCGTCATGTATTGCATGGCTTTGTATCCTGACTATGCCGAGAAACTACGAACAGAAGTTGATGAAAACATTCGAAATGTGAGTATGATAGCTTCATCCTGTTGCTTGCCCTTTTGTACTTTTTTAGCCATTGTGTTGTCTGTTCGTCCTTGATATACGGATTCTGATTACCCCTTTAGTATCTTCAAACTCTTCTTTCATTGAGACAAATGTGTTTTAAAACAATTAGATGGAACAGTGTATTAAAATCAAAATCGAGATGAACTCCTTGTATTGACATCAAAAAATCGTTTTTTTATACGACCGAAAATATAATGAGGCCGTATTATGCTATGGGACTGTCATCGTCGTTGGCGTTGTTGTAACAAAATTGTCGTCCGTCTGTAGATGAAAAATTTTCCACTTTCGTTCTAGTTGATCGATCATTCAGAATTCTTTACCACAATGATCCGTAGAACAAACTAAAGGTAGGGGTTTAGTTAGGGGATTGTCACATTGTTGATTTGGATATACACATTATACTAACAACAATCCGCTAGTTGCCTCCATTTGAACAAGTAATTACGCGTGTGTGTCGCTTATTCCATTTCGTTGTACAGTGAAACCTGTTCTAAGACGGACCCTGAATAAGTCAGCAACTGCTTGCCCTTCACGAGCACCTGGGATCACCCCCATGGTCCGTGTTGCTCATCTTTTTAGTTTTCCATGTTGTGAATTTTGCTTTGTTTGTATGCGTCCTGTGTCTTGTGTACCCAATGTTTCCATTGTCTCTAGATTGTTCATTCTTGATTGCCCCTTCGGTTTCTCTAACATTTATTTGCCAGTGTCTCTGAATTGTGCATTCTTGATTGCCCTTCGGTTTTCTCTAACGTTTATCTAAATGGAGTCATGCATACATCGAACTTTAAATAATATCCAAGGCAGGGTTTCTTTGTTAAGTTAACCTTTTTAAAACGACCACTTGTCTATTCTAAACACCAAAGCAAACGCTGGTTGGCTTAAGCA
>MJUT01024464.1:391114-416500 GCA_002080005.1 Gigantidas platifrons
GTTGCATCACCATTGTTTGTATTTTTGTCCCTAGTGTTGCGTCACCATTGTTTGTAGTTTTGTCTCTTGTGTTGCATCACCATTGTTTGTATTTTGGTTGCATCACCATTGTTTGTATTTTTGTCCCTAGTGTTGCGTCACCATTGTTTGTATTTTTGTCTCTTGTGTTGCGTCATCATTGTTTGTATTTTTGTTGCATCACCATTGTTTGTGTTTTTTTCTCTTGTGTTGCGTCACCATTGTTTGTATTTTTGTCTCTTGTGTTGCATCACCATTGTTTGTATTTTTGTCTCTTGTGTTGCATCACCATTGTTTGTAATTTTGTCCTTAGTGTTGCATCACCATTGTTTGTATTTTGGTTGCATCACCATTGTTTGTATTTTTGTCCCTAGTGTTGCATCACCATTGTTTGTATTTTTGTCTCTTGTGTTGCATCACCATTGTATGTATTTTTGTTGCATCACCATTGTTTGTATTTTTGTCCTTAGTGTTGCATCACCATTGTTTGTATTTTGGTTGCATCACCATTGTTTGTATTTTTGTCCCTAGTGTTGCATCACCATTGTTTGTATTTTTGTCTCTTGTGTTGCATCACCATTGTTTGTATTTTGGTTGCATCACCATTGTTTGTATTTTTGTCCCTAGTGTTGCGTCATCATTGTTTGTATTTTTGTCCCTAGTGTTGCGTCACCATTGTTTGTATTTTTGTCTCTTGTGTTGCGTCACCATTGTTTGTATTTTCGTCCCTAGTGTTGCATCACCATTGTTTGTATTTTTGTCTCTTGTGTTGCATCACCATTGTTTGTATTTTTGTTCGGTCACCATTGTTTGTATTTTCATCCCTAGTGTTCCATCCCCATTATTGTATTTTCACTCCTTTTGTGGCGTCACCATTGTTTGTATTTTTGTCCCTTGTGTTGGTGTCACTATTGTTGTATTTTTGTTTCTTGTGTTGGTGTCACTATTGTTTGTATTTTTGTCCCTTGTGTTGGTGTCACTATTGTTTGTATTTTTGTCTCTTGTGTTGCATCACTATTGTTTGTATTTTTGTCCCTTGTGCTGCATCACCATATTTTGTATTTTCATCCCTTGTGTTGCTTCATTATTGTTTGTATTTTTGTCTCTTGTGTAGCTTCACTATTGTTTGTATGTTTTTCTCTTGTGTTGCGTCACCAGTTTGTATTTTCATCCCTTCTCTTGCGTCACCATTGTTTGTATTTTCATCCCTTGTGTTTCATCACCATAGTTTGTATTTTTGTCTCTTGAGAAGCTTCACTATTGTTTGTATTTTTGTCTCTTGTGTTGCGTCACCATAGTTTGTATTTTCATCCCTTGTGTTTCGTCACCATAGTGTGTATTTTTGTCTCTTGAGTAGCTTCACTATTTTTTGTATTTTTGTCTCTTCTGTTGCGTCACTATTGTTTGTATTTTTTCCATTGTGTTGCGTCACCATTGTTTGTATTTTCATACCTTGTGTTGCGTCACCATTGTTTGTATTTTTGTTTCTTCTTGTGTAGCTTCACTATTGTTTGTATTTTTGTCTCTACTGTTGCGTCTCTATAGTTTGTATTTTTGTCTCTTGTGTTGCTTCACTATTGTTTGTATGTTTGTCTCTTGTGTTGCGTCACCATTTTTTGTATTTTCATCCCTTGTGTTGCTTCACTATTGTTTGTATTTTTGTCTCTTCTGTTGCGTCTCTATTGTTTGTATTTTCATCTCTTGTGTTGCTTTAACATTGCTTGTATATTTGTCCCTTGCGTTGCTTCACCATTGTTTGTATTTTCATCTCTTGTGTTGCTTCAACATTGTTTGTATTTTTGTCCCTTGTGTAGCTTCACCATTGTTTGTATTTTCATCACTTGTGTTGCTTCACCATTGTTTGTATTTTTGTCTTTTTTGTTGCGTCTCTCTTGTTTGTATTTCCATCTGTTGTGTGCGTTGCGTTACCATTGTTTGTATTTTCATCCCTTGTGTAGCTTCACCATTTTTTGTGGTTTGTCTCTTGTGTTGTTGCGTCACTATTGTTTGTATTTTTGTCCCTTGTGGTGTTGTGTCACTATTGTTTGTATTTCTGTCTTTGAGCAGCTTCACCATTGTTTGTTTTTTATCCCTTGTGTTGTTGTGTCACCATTGTTTATATTTTGTCTCTTGTGTAGCTTCCCCATTGTTTGTATTTTCATCCCTTGTGTTGCGTCACCATTGTTTGTATTTTCATCTCTTGTGTAGCTTCCCCATTGTTTGTATTTCCATCCCTTGTGTTGCGTCACTATTGTTTGTATTTTTTCTCCTGTGTAGCTTCCCCATTGTTTGTATTTCCATCCCTTGTGTTGCGTCACCGTCGTTTGTATTTTTATCCCTTACGTTGTTGTGTCACTATTGTTTGTATTTTCATCCCTTGTGTTGCGTCACCATTGTTTGTATTTTCATCCCTTGTGTTGCGTCACCATTGTTTGTACTTTTGTTTCTTCTTGTGTAGCTTCACAATTGTTTGTATTTTTGTCTCTACTGTTGCGTCTCTATATATTGTATTTTTGTCTCTTGTGCTGCGTCACCATTGTTTGTATTTTCATCCCTTGTGTTGCTTCACTATTGTTTGTATTTTTGTCTCTTCTGTTGCGTCTCTATTGTTTGTATTTTCATCTCTTGTGTTGCTTCAACATTGTTTGTATTTTTGTCCCTTGTGTAGCTTCACCATTGTTTGTATTCTCATCACTTGTGTTGCTTCACCATTGTTTGTATTTTTGTCTCTTCTGTTGCGTCTCTCTTGTTTGTATTTTCATCTGTTGTGTGCGTTGCGTTACCATTGTTTGTATTTTCATCCCTTGTATAGCTTCACCATTGTTTGTGGTTTGTCTCTTGTATTGTTGCGTCACTATTGTTTGTATGTTTGTCCCTTGTGTTGTTGTGTCACTATTGTTGTATTTCTGTCTTTGAGCAGCTTCACCATTGTTTGTTTTTTATCCCTTGTGTTGTTGTGGTGCTATTGTTTATATTTTGTCTCTTGTGTAGCTTCCCCATTGTTTGTATTTTCATCTCTTGTGTTGCGTCACCATTGTTTGTATTTTCATCCCTTGTGTTGCGTCACCATTGTTTGTATTTTCATTTTTTGTGTAGCGTCCCCATTGTTTGTATTTCCATCCCTTGTGTTGCGTCACTATTGTTTGTATTTTTTCTCCTGTGTAGCTTCCCCATTGTTTGCATTTCCATCCCTTGTGTTGCGACACGTCGTTTGTATTTTTATCCCTTGCGTTGTTGTGTCACTATTGTTTGTATTTTCATCACTTGTGTTGCGTCACCATTGTTTGTATTTTCATCCCTTGTGTTGCGTCACCATTGTTTGTATTTTCATCGCTTGTGTTGCGTCACCATTGTTTGTATTTTCTTCCCTTGCGTTACGTCACCGGTGTTTGTATTTTTATCCCTTTTCTGTTGGCCATCGTGTTGGTCTGTCCTTCTCTGAATTACCGATTTGTGATTTTTCTCTTTGGTATCTTCACGCATTTCATGTATAACATTTGCTTTATTTGTCCTATATTTTGACCCTGAGCTTTCCCGTTGAAATTATACTAAGGATGTATACGTTATCATTGTTGTCCTAGGAAAGCACATAACAAGTACATACACACTAACTTTACTAAAATTCTTACTGAAAAAATGCATGTCGAATCGTCTCGATTGTCTATATAACCATGTCGGTATAAGCCATTTGTCATGTCACCACATGATACATTCTTCAGATTCCAAAATTCACTAAGCTTTACTCTACAACCTCGAGGCAAGTTCATCATCAACTCCAATTGTCCTAATAAAATATAAAATAAACAGGATTTTATATCTGTATTTCCGTTGTAAATCAAATTATCAAAAGGGGAGGTATCGGATCACAAGAAGGGTGCTCTAGTTGAGCACGGTTTACTCTTCCGGATATCGAACGGGGTTCGAACTCACATGATGGTGGTGATATATACTGACTGCACATGTAGTTATAAATCCAACTAACATAAAATCACGACCACCACGACCGCCTTGAAAATTAGGAGATTACATTTAAAGCTATTATCTTAACAAATGATAGGTTGAGATGAATTTGATTTTGCCCTTTAAAATATGAATGGTCAATTATGAAAAGAAAGCTTAAACAGTGATAGTCATTGTAGTATCTGTCCAACTACAGCATCGGATTGAACCATGTTAGGCAACAAATAAAAAAGCTCCGTCATTTAAGACACTTTTATTACCAACCGGAAGTTTGAATAACATGTGCAAATACAAGAGAGATAATCACAATACAGATATAGGTAAATACCGAAAGTATAACGATGTACATATACTACAGTTATCACTTCCACCAATATCAACAAAACGAACAAGCGCCTCTCATTTTAACTCACTGAACACAAACAATGACCACTACATGTGACGTTGGAAATCCAGGCCCTCCATGCTTAGGACAGGTACAAAATGTGATGGGGATAATGTGATCCCAATATTCTCTCTTGATAACTGCATCTCCAACGGCAATACATATACAACAAGCGATGAACACCTGCACAAACGATGAACACCTGCACAAACGATGAACACCTGCACAAGCAATGAACACCTACACAAGCGATGAACAACTGCACAAGCAATGAACACCTGCACAAGCCCGCTTCTACTCATAAAAACCACATGCCATCATAAACATGAATGAATGACGAAAATGGACAGTACAATAGCAAGGTCAACTTCCACTCAAAAGAACCACATACAATCGCAAAAATTAATGACAACATAAGAGTGGACATTGCAGCAGCAGGGCCAAGGAATACTCGTAGTTAATTGACTACTAGCTAGCTACTACATGTGTAGACAAGGAGAATCTGTTGGTCGGTCAATATCTGCTAAGAATCACAAGACGTTCTCAACTTTTAAAATAATAATGTATTAATCAAGCATATATATCTTTGTATATTTGGGATTCTAATATGACGTCTATAAAACGGCACACACGATATTACTCATTATTATACCTTAGTATATAGTTTCTTAAAGATTTTTAAAGAAATAAAAATGCTATTGTTTCACATTTTTAACACTGAGACTATTGACCGGTCAATAGTTTTCAAGACTATTGACTGCCGCTGAACTATTTACTGACAATTTAAAAAACATGTTTATTGTTGATATTTTTTCTTAATATTACTATTAAGAATTTCTATTTGTGTCTTTTTAATAGCCATATTTTCTCAGATTTCCTAGATTGCCTTTGGTATAATAAAACACTTATTTACTGGCTATTCGGTCAATAGCAAGTTTATTGTCCCCCTCGACACCAACTATTTCCCTCCGCTTCGCGTTGGGAAATAGTTGGTGTCAAGGGGGGACAATAAACTTGCTATTGTCCTCATAGTCAGTAAATAGGTGTATAATATTTCTATATTTAGCGCAAGTGCGGTACACAACAAATCTGGCTGTTCCATGTGACTCCCTATGTGTAATTTTGTGAGTGAGCTTCCGGAGTTTATACATACATAATTTCATAAAAACACAGTGCTAATCCTTTAATTCTTATTCTTGGACATCGTGTTTGCTTTCGACGCTAAATACTATTAAAGAAATACACAAGGAGAGCCTCATACAATACACATAAGATTGTAAACTGAAAAAAATCCGCGAAATGTTATTGACAACTTTGGAACATAACTTCAACATGACGTCATTGGCGTCATGTGAAGACTTCCTGTTTGAAACGTAAATATTTTATTTGGCTTCGTGTACGCTTTAGGTTTGATACAATTTAACTAACAATAAGTTTTCAAGGTAACCTTTTTAAAATATTGTTTTATTGTTTTAAAACATCTCGTTCAAAAACAAATAATTCAAAATCAATTCAAAATTTCCGAAGGAGATAAATGGAACAGCCAACAAATGCCGTGTGTATACAGTTCACGAAAGATTAAAAATTACCGTATTTGTCCTATTGGAATAGAAATAATTCATAGCAGACATAGAGTTGTGCAAATTTACACATGGGCTGGGCCTTTATATTCTTAGGTTTTACCCCTCGCTATCACTCGGGGTAAAATTAGATTATAAAGGCCCAGCCCATGTGTAAATTTGCACAACTCTATGCCTGCCATGAATTATTTCATAAGTATATAATACCTTATTATTCAAACAAATATTTCGTTATTGAATGTAGTCGCATTTAATTGGGAGAATATCAAATAATTTAGATTTAACCAAGAGTACAAGAGCAGACAAAGAGATACAGGTAAACTAATCGAAGGGACGGACATTTTTAACTTTGGAGTGGGGTGTAAAAGGAGGGGGGGGGGGCTATGTTTTTTTTTTATTTCTGTCGCCAAATATTACACAATAAAATATGAAAGAGGCAAAATATGAATTACTTTATTCTGCAGTTTTGAGCAAGAAATTTTAGTAAAATTTAATAAAAAATCCAAAATGTCCATGTAAATAAAAGACAAAGACATATCTGATATTTGCATCGTATGAAATATGAGACCTGAATTCTTCAATTTGCATAATTGAACCACTAACCTCATTTCTGTGACAGAGATGGTATTTTAATGTATAATTACAAAGACATTCACATGCATATATGCCTATTCTTGAAGTGTCTTCATAAACACTGAAACAAAGATGAAATTATAAACAAGTCGTTAATTTTTCTTTGTTTTATCTATAGTAAACGAACACATTGCATTTAAAATTAATTAATATTCATAAGCATTGATATAATTGTTAAATTATCAGCATGCCGTTATTTATTTTTTTAATTTTTATATAGAAAATGGAAACCAGTCTTGTTATTATAAGTTAAGCATACCTTTCATTTAAACTAATTTTTTATTTATAAAAAGAAAGAAAAAAATGATACAATCTTCAAATTATAAGAATGTCGTTATTTATTTATTTTTTATCTATAGAAAATGGAAACGAATAGTGTTAGTATAGGCTAAGGATATATTGAATTTAAAATTAATTAATATTCATAAACATTGATATAATGGTCATATTATAAACACATCGTTATTTTTTTTTTTTTTTATCTATAACAAATTAAGATGAGTCATGTTATTATAAGCTATGCACACATTGCAATTAACATTTATTAAATATTCATAAATATTAAAATAAAGATGAAATTCTAAACATGCCGTTATTTATTTATGCTTTATCTATAGAAAATAAAAACGAGGCATGTAATTTTAAAATTAATTAGGATTGGTAAGCATTGATATAATTCTCAAATTATAAAAATGTCGTTATTTATTTTTGTTTCTATGGAAAATGAAAACGAGGCAGATTTATTATATGCTAAGCATACCTTGCAATTAAAATAATTTATTATTAATAAAAAATGATACAATGCTCAAATTATAAACATGCCGTTGTTTATTTTGCTTTATCTATTGAAAATGAAAACGAGTAACGTTTTATTTGTTAAAACATATTTTGCAATTAGTATTAATTATCAATAAATATTTTATTAAAGTACCACAGCAAATGGACCATAAACTCCCATTTTGTATTCATTTCACCTTCGTGTAATTATCTTAAAAGATGAATAAGCAATGCTTTGTTGTTATTTAATATCAAATAAATAAAATTTAATTATTGATAAATATATTGCAAAAGTATTTCAGCACTTCATGATAAAATTTCTTTTAGTAAATCGACCCCCCTTTTTTCTATTTATTCATGTCATCTCCAGGCAATTGTGACACAAATATAATACGTTGTTGCTGTCCTTGGAATGTCTTGTTACACGCATGTGCTGAAGTTTTTTTATACTTTGTATTTCCGATCATTGTTACTTCTTTTCTTTATAGAATTATAGTACTGAAATTGATGATGAAATTCAAACAATTGAAAAATGCTATTAAAAAAGAATCGATTGAGCAATAATACACGCGGACAATTAGAAATTAAAACCAAACAGACAAGTAATAGTAAGCTTCACATTACAGATAAAATCAACAACGCTCATCAGATAATATGGTGCTCACAATAACACAGTTAATGAGTGAACATTTTCAAAATTTACCAATTGAAAATTTCTCTTTATTGACAATTCATTTATTGATCATTTAAATATTTTCAATTTAATATTCGATTGGTACTGGATAATACTAAGTGACATATCTGATAGTAACTGCACAAATGTTTTCTGTGTAGTGTTTTGTAGATCGTTGTGTGTGCTTTAGTCCTTTTTCATTTGGCCATTGTGTTGTCTACCCTTCTTCGATTTACGGATTCTGATTACCCCTTTAGTATCTTCAAACTCTTCTTCTATTAAACACATTTGCTGATCTGTTGGGATAATCTGACACGACGTCTTTCATTGGTTATGTATAATATATGCAATAATATATATCCAGATATATTTTGATTCGCACATGCGTACATGTCTGACAAATTAAGAACAACATTCATATAAGATTTAATGTATTTATACAGGATCGTGATGCATACAAATGTTTCTTTGTATATTCAGTGTTCCGGTAGAACAAATAAAGATAACCATCTATTGAATTTGATATTAATAAATTGCCCATTGTAGTGTCATAGTTTGCAAGGAAAGCTGTTGACATTGACACCTGGTTACTGATGTGTTTTACTAATTTCATTTGCAATGCTTTTTATTATGCTGCTAAAATGGAAATGCCATCAAATTGAAACACATCAGTAACTTAATAGCATCCAGTGTTAAAGACAATTACGACTAATTAACTTCAAAGAAGTGTCTATATCACTAGAGGCTCACCCTCAGGTATGTCCATTTCGTCCCCCGTTGTCGGATAAGGGGTGTCCTCTCAATTAACAGGGGCTGAATATCTGACTTGCACAACGTTAGAGAATACCGAAGCGGCAATAAAAAATGGACAATCCAGAGAAACTGACAACATAGAATACACAAGACGGAGACAAATAAAGCAAAAACACAACACCGCTATACGCAAACAAACACAAATAACTTAAATAAAATATGATCCCTCCTACAAACCACTGGAGGTAAAGACAAACCGTAATCTTTCATATGCGGAAATCGTAACGGACATCACAACACGGAATTCAGAACGTAAAGATTCATAATAGGAGAGCATAAAAAAACAAAAAACAGATGAGCAGCACGGCCCGCCAAAAATCGGCGGGGTGGGGGATGAACTCAGGTGGTTCTCATTCTGATACACAGCTCAGACATAATTGTTCGTGGTGTGAAATGTGATGCATTTCTTAACAGCGTCGAACCCTACCTCCCTATGCATAAATAGGGACACTTTTTTTTATCATAAGCTAGGAACCAGCTTAGAATAACAGTTTGCTTGATGAAGTCGTTCCAAGGCAGAACATTTTGAATCAAACAGTCATTATTACTTTACTTAATAATCAAAGCATTCGGCCGTAGCACAAATCTAGTGCCCCTTTTTTTTACCAATGTAATGTATTGATTACTAGCATGTTGTCGTCATTAATTTAGCTAAAACACACCCTTTTGACGTTAAAGAAATATCCAATCAAATGATTCTTATTATTCGCCTCTTTATTTTAATGGTTGACGTGCTTGGTTAAATTGGCGGTAGGCCGTGTGCTCAATGCACGATGGATGATTGATTTGATTTGATTGTTGGTGTTTAACGCCACTTTCAGCAATATTTCAGCTATATCATTGCGACCAGTTTTAGTGGTGGAAGAAGCTGGAGTACTCGGAGAGAACCACCTACCATGGGCAAGCAACTGGTAAACTTTATCACTTGCGGCTGTGAGTTGAGTGCCAATACACGATGGGATCTAACCAAAGGCTACAAGACTAGTATTTGCTGCTTCATCACCAAGCAGCAAGAGAAAAGACTGGTCGACTCGAAGTCAGGGTAATGTGTCTGAGTGGAGTTTCATCTGAGTCTTATATAAAGCAGGCATCATCACATCTCATCGAAATGTCACTTGTTCTTACTCACTCAGTATTATTCAATAGTCCCTTCCTTACAGTCCCGTCTTAACGCATGGACACACTGGGCAGTTGCCCGGGATCCCCACGAACATAATGGCTCTATGTTAATCTATGAATGTTGTGTACAATATGTTTTTTAATGTTTAAACACTGAATTTGTTGGAAGTACCAATACAATAACAATACATGTATGTTTAAGTTTATCGACTATTTACATTTTTAGTCCTGCTTCCTCAACTATTTCTCATTGGTAATCCGAACAGACCGAAAGTCGGAAGAAAATATGCAAAACATGTAACGTTTTTACAATTCCATCTAGTGTTCTGCGTGGGTACGAATAGTTGAGTGTACAAAGATCGTAATCTCTGGTGATGTATTTACAATAAGCAAATACTATTAAAAAACAACCTGCTATCATGAACTTGTGAATCAGATGTGTTTGAATAAAATACACACGTGGGAAAAAAGCTACATTATCATCTGTGTTTAATTATAACCTTCCTAATGATAAATTGTCACGCATCATTATAAAGCGATGTATTATAAAGCGATTTCTATGATTGCTAATTTTATCAATCACACGTTGGATCTCTAAACCAGTCAGCATAACCGCATGTACATAGATCACGACACAATTAATCTCTAAGCCAGTCAGCATAACCGGATGAACACAGATTACAACACAGTTAATCTCCAAACCAGTCAACATAGCCGAATAGATGGAGATCACGACATAATATTTTTTGTAATTAGTAAAATGAGGTGTTATAATATTGGAAACACAAACATGATATGTGCTTAATTAGCCAAATGGATTGCTTAAAATATCGGAAATACAAACAGTTTATGTGTATCACGACATCATTTACGTCCTCATTTAATTCTTAGAAAATGCATCGGGGAAGTTGCTGCAAAAAAAAAAAAAAAGAATACTACACTATTGGTACAGTTCAAAAATCCAATAAAATAACCGTAAAATGAGGCAACATTGACAGCCATAACACGAACATACACAAGTACTCATTTAGCTGGCGACAAAAATTAACTTTTTGGTGAAATGGCCGACAAGATAGCACATAGAAAACAAACGATTGGGCAACAAGAGCCCGCTAAAATTCGGGGTTTAGGTAAGGTACACCGGAAGGGTATACAGTTCTTTTTCCCCTATTGGCACCTTTCGTGTTACTTTACTAAAATACAGTAATGATTTATATTTTGTCGTTCTTTCTATTTTATCTTGTATTATTCATCTTCACTTTTGGTAAAACAAAAAGGAATTGTTTCATTTTTCTTAATTTTGCTTTACGAAATAAAGCTATAGACAAAACAAAAATACTACATTGTAGGATCAGTTCCAAAATTCAATCAAAAATTCATATTAAATGATATTTTGATTGATAGCCATGGTCAAAATGTTTATAAATAAAACTTAGAGAAAACCGAAGGGTTAATAAAAAAAGGGACAATCCAGAGAAACTGGCAACGTACACAAGACGGAAAAAAACCAACAACAACAACAAAACCCAAACAAACAAACACAAACACAACACAATATGTGTTGCACACCTCTATATCCAAACAAATACACATAATGTAAATAAGCCATGAGTCCTCCTACAAACGACTGGAGGAAAAGACGAACCGAACATCGTTTTAATGCGGGAATCGTAACGAACATCACAACGCGGAACTCAGAACGTAAAGACACACAATAGGACAATGCAAATAGTCCCCCCTTTTCTAATAGAGCCATGCATGTATGACTAATTAAAAAAAATATCATATCACATTTACCAAAGTATAATGTGCTGTATTTCAACGAATTAATCGACCCGGAAGACACTTGGCACTTTTGTACGAACTATGGAAAATGTTTTGTATTTGATCACTATGGAATATATATTTTCACTGAATTTACCATAATACTTTTCTTCATAGAGAAACAAAAAAATATATTTTATATGTACTTTTACGACGGGAAAGTCAGTCACATGTACTCGTACGACGGGAAAGTCAGTCGTATTGATGGAGCATCCGTAACAATAATATTGTGTTTGTATTTTTTTAATTTCAAGTCGCATATTATTAATTTTAGATATGCTGATTATTTTCAGTTGAATATAGATGTTTAAAGCGTTAACAACCGTGTAAATGATTTTTATTTGGTGATTTTATCAGCTGGCTTAAATGTGTGCACTGCGCATGTGGTAATGAGATTTTGGCATCTGATTAATCGCTCGTTTGTTTTCAAAGCAAAAGAAGGACGCCATGTTAAAATTGTAGATTAAATAGTATTTTATATTTTCTAATAGAGTCATACATTTATGGCTAATTTTCAAGAATTTAGAGGCCGTCGTGGTCATGAATGTATGGTCGTTGGATTTACAACTACATATGCAATCACTGCCTATTACCACTAACAGTACATTTATCCAGTAAATGTTATTCCAGAAACGCGATGTGCAAGGGGAATTAGCTACGATTTTGACCCCAAAAAAATATGTTTTGGAAATTGGTAAATAGCTTTAAAATGATGAAATAAAGGTAAATATTTCACATTAAACAGCTTATCGAACCACTTTCCGCCTTTTGAGAACGAACATTACCATCGATTACTTATTTGCTTGAGAGCAAATAATTTGACCTCGCTTTTTCCGTATGCAATTGACCTTACTAGTGACAGGTAAAAACGAATAATTTGCATTTTGTCGCTTATTAACTGCCAACTTGCATGGTTCTTTGTCCGTAATTAATACCGACTAAAAGCAGATTCACAAAAAATAAGAAATAAGTGCATTGTTGTACTGATTTAATGACGATTCGACAAACTCCGTAAACAAAGTCGATAATTAATAAGATGACGTCCATTTCTTGATCGATCTCAAAACACGAGCAGTTGCAGGTTTTTTCCCCGATGCGCGTACATTTCATAACATTTACAAATTACAGAAACACGTTTCATTAAGGCATCCATCATATACATCTGATAGTTTTTATTGGCAATACAAAATTACGATTTGGCAGATAATGCCCCTTTAAGATTGTTGTAAAGATATCTACGTTTGTGAGTTCTAATCACGCTCAGACGAGGTTTACTTGATACAACATTAAGTGATAAAGTTCATCGAAGACTTGCGGCATGTCAATGGTTTTCGCCGGGTCAACCGGTTACCTCCACAAATAAAAAATGACCGTAGCGATATAACTGAAATATTGTTGAAAGTGGCGTTAAACACCATAACTATCATTTATCTATCAAGAATTCATAGCATATTTTTTCCAAAATACATTGTGAAGTATTTCAACGTATTAATCTATGACGAAAACATTTGACAACTTTGTACGAACTGTTGAACACGTTTCGTATTTCATCACTATAGAATATATATTTTTACTAAATTTACCATAATAATTTTCTTCACAGAGAAACATAAACAATAATTTCTCAGTGTTAATAATAAAATGGAAAAAAAAATACCACACTGTTTGAACGGTTCAAAAGTCTATTCGAAAAATAGTAAGAGGCATACTCGATACTGCAAGCACACATTTACTTGATCGTTCATTTTCTATGGTTGGTACAGGCACCCCAATATAAGGTGGCAGGGTTAAGCGAGTTTTATGGGACCAAGCGATGCGATAATGCAAGTGTTTTCCAATTTAAATATTCAACATCTTTCTTCAGTTTTAACAATATGAAAGTGGCGTAAAATAATATAAAACCAAAACTAAACCATACTTTAAAACTTTGTCGTGGTCGTGATCGTATGGTAGTTGGATTTATAACTAACTATAGATGCAATCAGTGCCTATCCCACTAAATTTGTGAGTTCGAATCACGCTCATGGCGGGGTATACTCGATACAACATTGTGTGATAAAGTTTGTCAGTGACTTGCGACAGGATGGTGGTTTTCTCCGGGTTCTCCAGTTTCCTCCACTAATAAAACTAACCGCCACGATATAGCTGAAATATTGTTGAAAGTGGCGTTAAAGATCATTTACCCAACCAACCAACCAACCAACCAACCAACCAACCATACGGATGGTATTTAACCACGTGTTCCTAGTCGTGAGGTTGAAACACGTGGCTAAATACCTTCCTTATGGTTGGTTGGTTGGTTTAATGGATTTTTTTTTCTTTTGGCATTTGTATTATCTGCCTAATTCTTTGACTAGGAGCTTAAATACCATAACCCTCATCCTAACGCTAACCCTTAAAAATTCTGTATAAATACAGCCCATGGACATAAGTATTCCTCATCTTCGATGTTTTACTATATATTTCATATAAAACCACATTTTTTCAAAATAGTATTTTAAAGCTATCTCTGGGCATATTTTTTATGAAATTTATTTCAAGACAAGCAGAATTCTTTGAATTTTATTTGTTTATCTAATAGTAATTTTTGTTTGAATGGTTTTTGTTTTCTGGTGATTTAAACACAAATAATGATTTTTTCGATTTTATTTTGGTTAAAATATATGGCAAATTTGACGTCAGAAAACAAAAAAATGTCTTTAAATCATAAGAAAATAAAGGCAATCTAACGGATAATCATGCTAAAATAAAGAAATAGTCTTTAAATATGTCTGCTTCTTTTGGTGCAAAAATGATCAAACCCTGTTTATAAATGACTTCACAATATTTTTAAATGTGGTTTTATATGAAATATAAAGTGTAAAATCGAGGGTGACGAATGCTTATGTCTATTGACTGTATATATATATATATATGCTTATTAACAAATGCTTACCCATGGATATTCGAATATACACAAATAAAAGCCATAATATATAAAATATCGCCATCATATCAGGTATGCACGGAAAAATTTAAATCAAATTTAACTTAATACAAAAACACTTATTTCTGCTGATCACGTGATTATCATTTCTCACGTTATTAAGTAATTATCATAGGTGTGCTACATCATTTAACATTTAATTTTTTCAAGTGGATTTTAAAATAAAATTGATAAAATCTTTGATATTTGAATAAATGTTGGTTATTTTATTATCCAATGGATATGGAGATAACACGATCGTGCACATATTATTACACCAGATACCAATAAGAGTGTGATTCTCTGGTTTAATATATGTAGATTTGTTCGCTTTCAGATCAACAAATTAACAATAAATAAGAAAATAACGGGATTGTAAATATGTACTGAATTATTACGCTTTTAATTGTTGTTCCTGGTTCGATTTCTCTTCTGGAGGACAATTGCATAAAATCTACCAGTAAGTCAATGTTTCGGCACTGATATGGTTCATTAGATTGATCGATTGATTGATTGATTGGTGCTTAATTTAGACATTTTAGATGTATTGATATCTGAAATTTACAGAGCTTAATAATGTTATAGTTCTTTACATAGATGTTTTATTTCCTCTATCACTATCACTGACAAGACTTTTACCGGACTTGACTGTATACATGAGTAACATGGAGGGTGTCTTATAAGAAGCAGGATTTCATCCCTGGTTTTTTAGGTGGGGTCCGTGTTGCTCATCTTTTTAGTTTTTGTGTTGTCCTATTATGTGTCTTTATGTTCTGAGTTTCATGTTGTGATGTACGTTACGATTTCTTCATGGAAGCGATGTTCGTGTCGTATTTGTCTCCAGTTGTTTGTTTTGTTGGGGGTTGGTGTCTTGTCTGCACTATTTGCGTGTGATGGAGTCGAGCGCGTATTCTGTTTTGTTTTGATTTGTTTTTCTTCGTCCTGTATGTTGCCAGTTACACTGGATTCTCCATTTGTGATTGCCCCGTCGGTATTCTCTGACGTATATTTATGAAATCTAAGATAAATCTCACTCATGCACATGTACATGTAATCTTAGTCGATTTGGCCAACCTATTTTGGATTCCATTTGGCTTACTTGCTCCAGAAGACTTTTTAAAATTAATTGGCTGTCCAGTCTGTTGACTATGGGCTTACATAATACATGTTATTCCAGAAACGCATCGCGTGTACTAAATTAAATTATTCATGACTTATCACTAGGTTTGCAACAGGATTAACAGGACCCTTTTAAATGAAACAAAATTAAACAAATTCTTTCGATCTGTCCGTTACTTAGAATAGTTGTGTAAGTGGCAGAGAAGTCAAATGTTTTAATGCAAAACATCATTTATCAGTTGCCGACTTGATTCTAATATTATACACCTTTTCCATTTTTTGTAGTAGTTGCTTCCCCTTTTACCGGACAGAAGTGTCCATCTCATTCAATTCAACCAGAATAAAACATTTTTCTCATACACTGTATAAAATTTAAATGTTGTAACGACTTAGGAATTTTTAATTTGCTTTAAGATTTATCTCTTTTATTTTACAAGGTTCAATTATCAATAAAATTTAAGAAAATTATACTCAAATTATTTGTCCTTTCCGCCGCTCTTGAATGGAACGGGAACCATTTTGTCTGATGTATGGGAAACAATTCAATTGAAAAATGTCAAAAGGGCATAATTGTATAATCAAGTCGAAAACTGGCAAAAGGGTAGAGTTACTTTGATTGTGTGTACACTAATAGATCTTTAGAATTGTTCATATGGGTCACTTTAGGGGGATTAGATAGTTTCTGACCGGAAGTTTAGCAGGCTGGAAGTGAGAGTTCAGCATGGCGGAAGTTGGAGTCTGTTTATATTCAATCAGAATTTAAAAAGTAATTCTTAGCTTAGCTTAGTTTAATTTGCAATTCTGGTATGCACCATTCTTTTTAAGAAATGAGAAAATATCTACTATAGTTTATGGAAACTTAGCAGTGTAATATTCTGTTCTAAGTGCTTTGCAATATCCTTCTTCATGTAAGCTCTGATCGAAGGATTGGGTTAGGGTTATGGCTATGGTGTTTAGCGCCACTTTCAACAATATTTCAGCTATGTCGTGGCGGTCATGTTCATTGGGGGGAGGAAACCGGAGTACCTAAAAAAACGCCACTGCCGCAAGTCACTGACAAGCTGAAAGTAGAACTTAGCACTATAACCCATTACCCTTCGGCTCACCACTCCCTTGTTATTATAATTTGAGTAGTATATTTTACAAACACTGTCAAAATTAAATATGAATTGTTTTCTTTTACAACCAAAGTAAATAATTTTAGATTTTATTTTTATTAATTATTATCGCTTATATGAATTATATCAACGGTTTTCAAAAGAACACCTATTTATGTATAGTGTTCACAAATAGAACATTGCATTTCCCTATAAAATTGTGATGTAGAAAGAGAGATAACCCTGCGTAATATAAAATACTGTATGCTTCAAAAATCTTAGTTACTAAAAACAAAAGAAAATAAAAGTATTATAAAATTATAAACGTATTAATTGATGCGTTTAACAGAATTCCAAATAGAGCAGGGATTAGCGTTAGGGTTAGGGTTATGGTGTTTATCGCCACTATGGGGCAGGAAACCTTTTAAAGAAATGAGACGAGTATGGAATAATGAATGGCTTTGGTCGGAATTATTCAAACGTTTGAGAAAACCAAATGACAATCAAGAATGGAAAATCCAGAGACACTTGTAACTCTTGGGCACAAACACAGAACAAAGAAAAAGTCACGCAGAAAAATAAAAAGACGAGCAACATGGACCCATCAAGAAACTGGAGAGAACCCAGAAGCTCGCGAAGTGTACGTGTAACATTAAATAGTGTCTGCCCTTACAATTGTATCCTATGATAAAGTCCGAGGATGGAATAAAGCACAGCGATGACTTCGTTCGGTCAGTTCTTGTGTTTTTTGTACTAGTAGATGCGAACAGCACAATCACCAAACTTAAAATTATTTGGTGAAATGACATCATCTATATAGCGTAACATGAAGTTAAATGTATTTCTATTTGTGTCTATTGGGGTTTTCCATTTTTAATGCGGTCTGTTCGTTTGTCAGTTTATGATGGGTCTGTTTGACATGTATCATTTGTATGGTATTACATGTAGTTGCACGGGATAAGCTTTGGCGGTTAACTAAATGGGGGTATAAAATGGGACGTTTATACGATATTGTATCGAGATTGCTCACAGTGACTTGAGGAAAAAGGAGGTGATGCAGTCCTGCATTGATTACTTTGACAATGTTTGATTTATGTAATAATTTAAAATATTACTTGTATGACTATTGTTAATTAATAAAATTTTGCATTCGCATAAAAAATTTGAAGTTACTGCGAGCAAACAATCCTATATATACTGATTTGTCTCTTATTTAGCCAATTGATTGATAGAGAATAGAAATAATTTAAATTCGGACGATGTCAAGAGGGAGATTTTAAAGGATCTGGTATTCTTCTTTGTGTTTTTCTCAGAAGTAACATGAAGTTAAAGGATCTGGTATTCTTCTTTGTGTTTTTCTGAGAAGCAACATGAAGTTAAAGGATCTGGTATTCTTCTTTGTGTTTTTCTCAGAAGTACCTCTATAAAGTTTGCCTCGGGAAACACGACTTGAGTGAGTTAATCTTTATTTTTATTAGATGTTACTGTGACAGTACTTTTATTGATTGGCACCAATTTTCGTGGTTTCTAAAAAGTCCATTGATCCATATGGGTTCTTGAATTCGTGGTTTTGTTTAATTTTTATTTTCGTGCTTTAAGCGAACCACAAAACCCACGAAAATTAGAACACCATTATCAATAATGAATTCGAGACAGTAGTATATTACAAACAGAAGATCCAACTTTTTTTTATTTGATTGTAATAGTTAGCAGGGTGGTGGCGGGGTGAATGTAGGTCATAATTGGAAGCCATTTTGTGCCGCTTGAAGGTACGTTTTTACTTGTAGTATTACTTACTGTAACGATAACATTAAATGTGATAGTGCGTCAAATACCCACAAATGTCCGCTAAACAACGGCGTGCCCATCGTTCAAAAACTTGTTGTCAAGACCTCAAACACTTCGACAGCGTTTTCGTAATAGTTGGAAATAACATTGTCGAAATAAATAAAGGTTTTGGGAGCAAATGGTCTAAATAGGATAGCCATAATCGGCTAAAGTCACCTATGACTGAGCGAGAAGAACCTTAGTATTATTAATATTTAAATTATTTAAGGACTGTAAATTTCAGTAATAAATAGGTCTAATAAACCATGTCAGCACCGAAGCACTGACTACTGGGTGGACGATACCCTCGCGGACTAATAGTCCAACAGCAGAGGTATAACATATGTATATCTAATTGTGTCATGCAAATTGGAAATAAATACAACGCGGCTGTATTGCATATTTAATATGTAAACCCTATTGAAATGAGTGAGTGATTGTTCTGTAACACCAAATGAGCAAGTTTTCTTTTATGTCGAGGCGATGCATTTTGAAGAGATGATGATGATGATGATCGCTTTGTACTAAATCAAAGCGAAGAGTTGGATTTTTATAGTGCTAGTTTACTGAACCAACAGTTCGCGGATAGACCAATCAGTCTTTGATCTTACTTCTTAGTACTGTCTGCTTAGCGGAGAAACAACAGATACCAATCTCATAGTGTTTATTTAGATCAGTGCTGGCTCGAACCCACGATGCACATCACTCTAAGTGTGCACGCTATTCAATGAACCAACGATGCGGTTATTAAGTATGTTTGAAGCCCACAACCAAATAAACAATTTATATATAAACTCCAACCTCAAATATATTTAGAAAATTTAATTGTTCATCGTTTTTCTCCTGTATGTCCTTTTCCAACCGTATCCATTATCTCTCATTTGATCTGTTATCTCCCCTGAACTTCTTGTACCCACTTAAACAATCTATTCATATACCAAATCCAAAACTATCTTTGATCATACGTAAATTATGGCTTGAAAAAACTTGTTCTTATTACAAATATGGCTTGAATACTGTTCACTAGACAGGAAAACGAATCAAGCGATCTTTTTCCTCATAAGGTAAATAAATATAGATCAAGTTAGGCATGTCTTACTAGTGGAACAGGAAATGCTTACCTTTCCGGAGTACATGAGTTCATTCCCAGAAATTAGTTATCTGTGTTGTGTTTTGTGAATCATCGTATGTCATGTCCTTTTTTCTTTTGCTCATTGTATTATCTGAACCTCGAATTACGGCTTCTCATTACTCCATTGATACCTTCAAACTGTTCCTACTGACGACATGTCCTTACATCTTATATTCGAATAAATAACGTCTTAAAGATTTGCGAGAAGGTATGGTGTTGTTGACGAGTACTTCAGGCACTCCGCTTTTCTCTATTAATAAAACTGACCTACTTGGTATAATTGAAATATTGCTAAAAGTGGCATGTGACACCAATTACCCATAACAAATTGTAAATTTGGACTTGTGTTAGGGTGCATTGAACAAACTAATTCATATACAAATGATTCTTTTATTTAAACATACTAGTAATATAATAGGTTATTAGGCCACTCCAAATTAAATACTTGTTCTTCGGACCCGCTCGCACCTTAAAATTCAGATTGAAAATTTTGACAAAAAATGTATCCTCACAATTTCTTCAACATTCCCTCTTTATGTTTCATGATTTTTAAACAATTTAAAATAAAAAAAAAGTCGCCCGCTAATACATTATCTTGAATTCTCATTTAAAAACACAAAAATTAGGGGAAAAATGATTAAAAAAATTAAAAAAAAGTGTCGAACGCTTGTTCAAGATTTTAGCGCCTCCAAAATTTCAATTTTCAGAAAAAAAAATAATTAAAAAAATTTCGCTTGCCCGCTCCATTTTTTTAATGAAAAATCCAAAGAACAAGTAATCAATTTGGAGTGGCCTTAAGTATAGATATAAAACAGGTATTACATATACAATCAAACCTGTATTAAGAGGTCACTTTTGGGAGAAAGACAATGTGGTCTTATATGGTAAGTGACCTCTCAAAAGAGGTTCAATTCATATGAAATTTTCTATGAGAGGACAAAAAATATGTAACCATTTAATACATGTGACTGCTTAATAGAGGTTAGACTGCATATGTTAAAAAAATGTATCTTCAATGACATAAAGCAAGATATGATGTAGCCATTCACATTTAAATTCATAAATCATTTGCATATTTCAGACCTGGATTCTAAAATTAGACGTTATATGAGTTATTTCCCTGTAAGGAGAACAGAATGGTCCATTTGCATACAATATAGTGAAAATACCATATATTTTGTCTAATAATTTGTTCAAAATTCTAATGTTGTAACACGTTCTGAATTTTATATGTGCTATAAAATCATCCTCCGTTTTTTAAGGTTCAAATATCTACAAATTATGGAAAAAAAATGTATGCCAGTATACTCGAATTTCGTCGATGAAAATGTCATGCGCAGTGTAGCGCTTTACCGGAAGCAGATTGGACAGGACTGACGATACATTCGTGTTGGAAAATTACTTGTTTATAGATATTAATAAAAAATACAACCATTCTGCACTGCGATTTTGTGTCTTTCTTTACATAATTGAATGACCCTTACCCAACTTCCTCTACGCCACACCACTAGAATTTCGACGATGCGCAAAACATGTCATGAAAATAACAAACGGGAAAAACATTAACATTGGCTAATGAAATATATTGAAGAACAATCACTTAGCTTGATGTCGGGATGTCCACAAAATTATCCATCTGTATTTTTCAACTCTATTTAAAAAAATTTTGAATCCTCATTTTTTTAAAGTCACAAAAAGTCAACAATTGAAAGAAGTCAACAGTTCATAAAAACGCTAAAATGAACATATTTACAGCCTGTTTCTCCAAGATAATATGATTACTTACAGCAGTGCGCGTGACGTAAAATCGACGAAATACGAGTGTGGACGAAATTCGAGTGGTTGGCCATACTAAAATTGGCTGTCTTTTCCATTGCTCTTGCTAGAGCACGTGTCATTTTTCCCGTCGTAAGGGGAATAACTGGTATAACAAAAAGACACAAACCGTATAATTTTAGAATCCAATCGGGAATGTGCAACAGGTCTGTTATATTTCGAAAACAATTTGCTTCTGAATTATTACAATACAAAACAATTCACATGAAAAATATTAAATATCCATAAATAAACAACAAATAAATGAAAACAATCATATATCTATATACATTGTGAGTTCGGTATGTACGTTTCTGCTATACAGGGGCGGATTTAAGGGGGGCGCACCCGGCGTGCCTCCCCCCCCTAAAATTGGAAAAAATAGTATTTGTTTGCGTAAAATTTTCACACGAAATACCCCCAAAATTTTCGCGCCTCCCTCCGCTCGGCGCGATTTTTTTTAAGTGCGACCCCCCTAACTTGAAATCTTGGATCCGTCCCTGCTATAGTCTTATTAATTAGCATGAATGAAAAGTTTGAAGATACCAAAGGGGTAATCAGAAGCCGTAAATCTAAGATACCAAAGGGAAGGGGTAATCAGAAGCCGTAAATCTAAGATACCAAAGGGGTAATCAGTAGCCGTAAGTCTAAGATACCAATGGGGTAATCAGAAGCCGTAAATCTAAGATACCAAATGGGTAATCAGTAGCTGTAAATCTAAGATACCAAAGGGGTAATCAGAAGCCGTAAATCTAAGATACCAAAGGGGTAATCAGAAGCCGTAAATCTAAGATACCAAAGGGGTAATCAGAAGCCGTAAATCGAAATAGGACAGACAACACAATGGTCAAAGGAAGAACGACAAAAAAGGATAAACCATGTAAGCACAATGGTTCTGATCTACAAAACAACGCACAGAAAATTAAGATCGCGCAACACGAACCTCACTAAAAAAATAACGGATGAACTTAGGTGTTTTGAAATGTTATGCGATTCCTGGTCCACCTGTGACACCCGTCGTATTGCTCATTTTACAAACCCGCCGCACTACAAGAACGAACACCACTACAAACCGGAGTTGATTTTTGTATTTGCCTACGCTGTCGCTAAAATTCAATTTTAAATGTTTTTTTTTAGTAATGTTGCTATTGTTAATGGTTGATTAATTACACATTCATGACATGGTGGTGACGTCATAGTAAACTTTGATAAATAAAAACAAAGATTCAATACTCAATACAAAAGAAATGAATCGTTCTTAAGCAATTTTTCCTACAGTTAATATTTAACAAATAGTTCATGGCACTAAGGGCCAAGAACTATTTGCTATATTATACTCAATAAACCAATATATGTACCCTTCCAAAAGACATATAACTGCTAGTTGGATTTGATATACAAATCTTATCCCTGTTGTAGTTGAAATACATGTATATGTTTTCTGCCTGATCAATACTGACCTATACAGTACCAATAATACTTTTATTTACAGGAGAGCATCAATATGGTCAGACTACATGTTATTTGTTATTGTATATCTAAAACCAAAAACGAGTTCGGAAAAAATCCGGAAGAAAACATTATATGGACAGGGCCCGGTCCATATACGTACTGTATTATTATATGACATTTACTGTCTTTTCTGATTGGCTCACGTCCCTAGTAACGTTCTTTGATAAAAAGTTATGATCAACGCGCAAAATATCACGAAAGGTGAACATAATATTCCAGAGATTCTCCAGACACCTTAAAATATAAATGGTGTTTCCCAATTATCTTAAAAGTTAGTAGCCAATCATTATCGGGTTAAGTTTTGTCATCGACTAAGCAGATGCGTTGTTACTAATTACTTCTGGTACACAATTAAATAATAATGGCAGACGTTGGGCAGACAGGGGTGTCTGGGGAACAAAGTCGGCGCTTTGCAACAGTGAATGATGATGCATTCAATAGAATACGGACTTAAATGTGATTTAATGTCATTTAATAAAACAGTTAATGACTTTCAATTTCGTTCAATACAAGTATTGACTCACAAGTGTGCGCATTATATAATTGAGTACAACAGAGTCATTTGGATAGGAGCAGTATATATTTGATAATTGAACTGGTATATTAGTTATTCAGTTTATTATATACACAGGAACGATTTGAAACAAGCTGCGTCCCCCAACAACCCACCCCCTTGGACACTATAAAGTCTAATTTTACGCCGCAGTTACATGTAGATATCCTTAATATGCTTAATGCGAAGTTCAGGCAAACTCCACATTAGATTGATTGATTGATTGATTTTTTAGTGCTTTAACGCCATTTTCAGCAATATTTCAGCTATATCACGACGACCAGTTTTAGTGGTGGAGGAAGCCGGAATACACGGAGAGAACCACCAACCCTGGGCAAGCAACTGGTAAACTTTATCACTTGCGGCTGCGAGTCGAGTGCATCTTTTTTGTAATTTACAAAGCTGGGCGCAAACCCAAGCCGTACTGGTGATAGGCTTGTATGAGCTGTTAGATATATCCAACGACCTAACTCATTGAGCCATTCGGGCCCCTCACATATTGGAAACCACCTTTTTTTTTCTTGGTATACGTTGCAATATTTCGAAGCGACGTCACTTCCGGGAGTGGAATTTTGATTTTGATTTATAAGAATCCATTATGCCTAAAATTATCAACAAATGGCAAATGTATCGTTTCAGTAAAATAATTAAGTATTTTTACTTAATATAAAATCTGAATATATTACAACGGCGTTTCCTGGTTCATCATGACACGAATGGCAGAAAGGGCACGGGTGGCTCAATGAGTTAGGTAGCTAGAACATGGCTTTGTAAATTACAAAAGGGTGCATTCGACTCGCATCCATTAAGTGTTAAAGATCACTAGTTGCATGCCCATGGTCGGTGGTTTTCTCCGGGTACTCAGGCTTCTATCATCATTACAATTGGTCGCCATGATATAGCTGAAATAATGCTGAAAGTAGTGTGAAGCACCAAAAATCAATCAATCAATCTCGAATGGCAGCAAGGCATCTACAGAACGCTGTTATATCAATGAAAATAACCGTACCAACAACTAGACTGATCAGCGATATTGCAAATATCCCCATTGATTTAGAAGATTGTCGTCCATCCGGTGCACTGGAACGTCTTCTGATAGTTGCTGATAAATTTGTTTTATCGACTGTTAGATTTTTCTTAATTTCGTCCAAGACAGGTGCCAGGATTACTCTCCACTCTTCCATGGTGTGGGTAGTAAGATTTTGTGCTGCCCAATAGTCAAGGCGTTTTTGGTAGGCACAGTCACAGGGGCACATTGGTTCCACTAAAACATAGAGTACCTTTAATTAACATCGATGTAGGTAACATGTTAAATCAGAAAATCTCTATGGAGACAATATTTCACAATTTTGCAAGATTCTAGACAGTGTGTCAAACTGCATACCGATACAGAACCCAACTTACACATTAAAACTGTAAATATAGTCAAACCTGTATTAAGAGGTCATCTTTGGCACAAAAAAAATGTTTTTTAGACAGGTGACCTCTTAAAAGAGTTTCAATTCATATGCAATGTTCTATGACAAGACAAGAAAAATGTGACCTTTTAATACAGGTGACTGCTTAATAGAGGTGACCGCATTG